>CAWUFW010006372.1:982500-1162795 GCA_963921515.1 Calotriton arnoldi | reverse complement strand
ATTCCGGGCCGGAAAAAGCACCGACCGACTCGGAGCCGGAAATTATACCGACCGACACGTACCTGTGGCGCCCGACACGCCAAGTACGATGCAAGGCGTGCAAAATCCGACCGACACGTACCGAACCCAAGCCGAACGACCGAGCCGCACGGAAAACAGCAATCCGGCCGGAAAAACACGCAAATCGAACCGACCGACACGCACCCGGAACAAATCCGACCGAAACGTACACGCGAACTCCAAACCGCAAAGTACGATGCAAGGCGCGAAAACCACGACCGAGTCGGACGGAGGACAAGCCGTACGACCGACACGCATACAAAACCGAGCCGAAGCAACACAAAACACCGCGACCGACGCGTACGCAGCATAGAAAACTGCACAAACACAGCGTGAACGAAACGGAGAACACCGTACGAGACAAATGCAGGGTCCGACTCGGTCACAAGAACGTTTCCAACATGCACAGACAGTACAAAGGAAAAATCACACAAAAAAAGGCCAAACAAGCAATTACAAAGCCAATAAATACTGGGGGGGTGGGGACAGAGAACAAAGACACACCCACAACTCCACCCATATAAAGGACACAAATCACAACCATGATCCTTTGCAAATGCCATTCCACTGCCAGCACCCAAGAGACAGCAACCACACACCCACAGCTCATCCCTCACACAAGCCACACACCATCAGCACACCAACAAATACCTACCTCACATACACCCAGCAAAACACACACTCACACACCCTCACCTGCACACCAACACACACATCACTCACCATCACCACCCATCACCATGCCCCCCAAGAAGAATCACAAGTTCCTAGATTGTGAATTGGAAGTCCTGGTAGACGAGATCCTCAGGGTAGAGCCACAGCTGTTTGGCGCACTGGTCCAACAGACCCCCATCTCCCAGAAAACCAAGATGTGGGAGAGGATCATCAACAGGGTGAACGCACAATCACCATGTCTGCGCACAAAGACCAACATCCAGAACAGGTGGTATGACGTGCGCAGGAGGGTCCGGGAGCTGCTCAAGAAAGACTACCTCATCAGCCAATACACCGGCAGTGGCCCTCCTGCCAAGCCAGTATACCTCAGGCCCTGGGAGGAGAAGGTGCGGGCCATCCTTCCGCCAGTGAGCGTATATGGACTAGAGAACATCCCAGAGCCTGGTGAGTACACAACAAATGTACACAATATTCTGCCACAAAACACACACATCACTGTCAAGGGGAGAGTCAAACCATGCACTCATAGCAATTACACAGCAACCAGAACAGAATCATCCCAAAATGTGTATGTCAGTCAGATAAACACAACACATGCCATCAAAAAAGTTACATCCAACCGTGCCATCACATGTACAAACACAACTACAACTACAGCTAGGCAGTGGCACAAATAGAACTAACAAACACATCCAGACATGTAGCCACCACAACAACACCAACACACAGTGAAGACAACTCAAAGGAAGGAATTCTGTGTATGCTGGCCAAGTCAGTGTAGCCAATAGCATCATGGGAGTCGCAGTCACACATATTGCCCCCCCCACAACTGTCCCATCAACACCACCATGAACCATGCACACATCACAGGGAGTGGAGAAGGACTCACAAGATGGCTGACACTGGCAACTGCTGTGGGGAGCACAAGGCCCTGCTGGGAACTGTGCACCAACAAACAGCAGGACACCACTGACTGACATCCTGAGAGACAACTTCCACTCCCTGCAATGCAAGCACGTTCCATGGTGAGATATCTGGCTGGCTGGGTGGGAAGGAGGACTTGCAGCACTGACCATAGTCACAAGCACCTCCCCTCACACCCCCCTCAACACAAACTCCACAGAACCCACCTGGTAGAATGCAATGCCTCCCATCCTAACTCAATATCCCACAAAGAACCACCACCCTGGGTTATGTTGTGTGAAGCACAGGGACACTCTTGGGACTTTTAGCCAAACAACTGCCAGGACAACACTCCCAGCCATCCTGTCAGCACAGCCAGCCCACCCCACAGGGAAGCAGAGTCAAAGGAAGGAAGCATGGGCATGCTGGGAAGGGGGTGGAGGCAATAGCATGATGGGAGTCGTAGTCACAGCTCTACATCCCCCACCACATGGCCCAGCAAGCTCACACTCACGCATGCACATCCCACAGAGAGTGGAAAGGCCCATCAAAGATGTCTGACACTGTTGCTGTGCCGTGGGGAGCACAAGGGCATGCTGGGAACTGCACACCAACCAACAGCAGGACACCACTGTCAGCCATCTTGCCATTGCTCACACACCCACACATACTAACTCCCCACAAAAGCAAGTAAGTATGGGAATGCTGGGAAGTGGGGTGGAGGCAATAGCATGATGGGAGTGGCAGTCACAGATATTGGTCACCCCCACAACTGGCCCATCAACACCACCCTGAACCATGCTCACATCACAGGGAGTGGAGAAGGACTCACAAGATGGCTGACACTGGCTACTGCTGTGGGGAGCACAAGGCCCTGCTGGCAACTGTGCACCAACAAACAGCAGGACACCACTGACTGACATCCTGAGAGACAACTTCCACTCCCTGCAATGCAAGCACGTTCCATGGTGGGATATCTGGCTGGCTGGGTGGGAAGGAGGACTTGCAGCACTGACCATAGTCACAAGCACCTCCCCTCACACCCCCCCTCAACACAAACTCCACAGAACCCACCGGGTAGAATGCAATGCCTCCCATCCTAACTCAAGATCCCACAAAGAACCACCACCCTGGGTTATGCTGTGTGAAGCACAGGGACACTCTTGGGACTTTTAGCCAAACAACTGCCAGGACAACACGCCCAGCCATCCTGTCAGCACAGCCAGCCCACCCCACAGGGAAGCAGAGTCAAAAGGAAGGAAGCATGGGCATGCTGGGAAGGGGGTGGAGGCAATAGCATGATGGGAGTAGTAGGCACAGATATTGCTCAGCCTCACAACTGGCCCATCAACACCACCCTGAACCATGCTCACATCACAGGGAGTGGAGAAGGACTCACAAGATGGCTGACACTGGCTACTGCTGTGGGGAGCACAAGGCCCTGCTGGGAAATGCACACCAACCAACAGCAGGACACCACTGTCAGCCATCTTGCCATTGCCCTCACACCCACACACACTGAACTCCCCACAAAAGCAAGTAAGTATGGGAATGCTGGCAAGTGGGGTGGAGGCAATAGCATGATGGGAGTGGAAGTCACAGATATTGGTCACCCCCACAACTGTCCCATCAACACCACCCTGAACCATGCTCACATCACAGGGAGTGGAGAAGGACTCACAAGATGGCTGACACTGGCTACTGCTGTGGGGAGCACAAGGCCCTGCTGGGAACTGTGCACCAACAAACAGCAGGACACCACTGACTGACATCCTGAGAGACAACTTCCACTCCCTGCAATGCAAGCACAGTCCATGGTGGGATAACTGACTGGCTGGGTGGGTGGGAAGGAGGGCCGGCTGTCAACCAAACACAACCAATGCAGACCATGTTCACACCCCAACAAATACATAGAAATGCCCAAATAATGCAGGACAATGTGCCACACCAATATCAACCCCTGACTGTGACGACTTAGGACAATGCAATGTACAGGCCCGCACCCACAGGCACAGTCACAACTGTCAGGTGTGTCAACCATTGATGCCTGCAGAAACATAACATACATTGTGTGTGTCTCCCAAAAACAGGTGATGATGGGGACACAGCAGCAGACGCTGAGGAGTCCCAGTCCCAGGCTCAAGAGGATGCGGAGCTCACTGGTGTCGTACAGCCTCTGCCCTCCTCGGACGAAGAAGACCAACCTGGCACATCCGGTGCAAGTCTACATGCAGCACCAGCAGGACCACCAGCTGCAGCACCAGCAGGACCACCAGCTGCACCCCCTGCACCCACCCCTCCAACGACTGTCAACACAAATACCATCCCTGCCGACATGGACAGAACAAGGAGCAACACCAGCACAGGGACCCTGGACCAACCTGGGGCCATGGACACCACCACCACCACCAACCTCCAAGGTGGACCAGGGTCATCTGTGCGTGCCACTGCACGCACTGCACATGTCAGCAGGGGTGGTGGGAGGGGTGGGAGACAGAGGTCGCTGCTTGCAGAGGTTGCTGGTGTGCATGATGACCCACAACTGGTACGCATAGCTGATGCGTACCAGTCCAGCACCGGAGACCTCAGCCAGGTAGTTGGGCTCCTCAGAGACATGAAACAGCAGCAGGCTGCCCATCATGCCCGCTTGGACTCTCACATGTCCCACGTGGAGTCACACATGTCCTGTGTGGAGTCCAAGTGGGATGCACTGCATGAGATGACGGCGGTGCACAGGGACATTTTACAATGCCTCCGCCAGATGAACAGCAACGAGTCCACACCTCCCTGTGTGCCAACAACATCTGGTGCTGCCCAAACTGCAACTGCCACAGGGAGGGAGGATGACTCTGGCGGAGAGTCCCCTACACCGCAGCAGCCTGTACTTGAGGGGCCCCCCCCCAAGAAGAGGGGTCGTCCGAAGAGGGGCAAGTGAGAGGCCGATGGCCAAGCGCAACTCCCAGGAAGCCTGAACCTGTTCTGGATGTTCACCTTTGTGCACAGACTGTTCACCCTGTTGACGGCAACACTACTCCCACACATTGCATGGGGAATACAAGTTGGACCAATGTCTCAGACAACTGTGGCCCCGATACTGGGGATTCTGTCTACCAGGACTTTCAATTCACCTAGGAACTTCTGATTGCAAGATTTATGTACAGCACTACCCATCCTATGCACTATTCACACAAATGTATCACAATAAACACACTAATACACCATACTTGCCTCTGTTGTGATTCCAACGTGGGTGCTGTTATGGGGATGATGAACTGCAAAATTACACTGTGTATGCGAACTGCAACAGCAAGTACAACACAGGCATGTGAGTAAAGGCAACGTGACACATATGAGGGAGACACACCACCAGGGCTACACAACACATACACACCTAGGCCATCTGACTCATTGCCTACACTGATGTTGCCAGGGAAGACGGTGCAATGCACAGACACCTCACCCATTCCCAGTTGTAGTCAAGTAGCCCACAGGTGCAGTAAGCAAATGGCAGTCAAATGTGTGACCACAGACAACGCACATCACAAAGTGAAGCACAGGTTTATTACACAGTTGCAACATGTCGTAACCACTACAGATGCAAGGTAATCCCACCTGGCAGCGGGCACACAGTCAACAACTGTAGACGGAAGGAAGTCCATGGGTGTGGCGCACATCACCTGTAGGGACACAACGACTACCACCCTGGAAGTGCAATCACGTCGTCGGTGGACACAGTTGACCAAACGAATCTGAAAGTACCCTGTGAAGGACAGAAATGACACACAGTCAAAAGCAATGGAGTACAGGACAGAACAGCAAAACTCATGCACAATACATGTTACAAGATACCCACCCAGAACCAAGTTAGCATGTCAACACTGTTGGGGAGTACAGACCACCTGTAAGCACACATCGCAACACACATCCAGTCAAGTAGCCCATGGACACACTCCAACAGCACCAGAGCACCACCTACACATATCATGCCAACTCACATCATTGACATGACACCTCAGGATACTCACATTCAGCTAAAGAAGTTGGTGATGAGCTGTGTGCGGACATCACCCTCATCATCATCATCATCATCGTCACTGGCATCGTGGTCCAGGCCAGGATCCTCCACAGGTGGCGGATGTTGGTCATTGTCATCCTGGATGAGAGGCAACTCCTTCCGCACTGCCAGGTTGTGGAGCATGCAGCAGACGATGATAATCTTGCACACTTTCGCAGGGGCATATGGGAGGGACCCTCCGGTCTTGTCCAGGCAGCGGAAGCGGCTCTTCAGGAGACCAAATGTCTGCTCAATCACTCTCCTGGTCTGACCATGTGCCTCATTGTAGCGCATCTGGGCTGGTGTCACAGGGTTCCTGAGGGGTGTCAGCAACCACGGCATGTTGGGGTATCCCGAGTCACCTACGGACAGACAAGTGCACATTAGCTGACTTGGAAAAGTGGGCGGAATACTACAGATCAGATCACACACAATGGCACAAAGTCAGTACACACCGACAAGCCAGGCACGCTGGTTCTGCATCTGTGCCATCATCCTGGGGATGCGACTACTCCTCATCACAAAGGCATCGTGTGCTGAACCAGGGAAACGGGCACACACGTGTGTGATGGTCATGTCTGCAAGACACACCACCAGTGCATTGACCGAGTGGTAGTGCTTGCGGTTCCTGTAGGCCTGCTCCTGGGCCTGTGGTGGTACCAAAGCCACATGTGTCCCATCAATGGAGCCAATGACATGCGGCATCCTCCCCAGGGCATAAAAGTCACTCTTCACGTCAGTGAGTCGTCGCAGTCTAGGGAAATAGATGTACCGGTTCAGGAATAGCAACATTGCCGCCAAAACATCGCGGAGCACACGGCTCAACATGGTCTGTGACATCCCACCAGCAGTCGCCACAGTATGTTGGAAGGTACCGGTGGCAAAGAAGTGTAGGGCTGCCATCACCTTCACCTTGGGGGTCAGCGCTGTAGGATACGGCCGGCCAGGCTGCAAATGTGGGGACAACTGCACTGCCAAATCCTCAATCAGCTGCCTGGTGAAGCGGTACCGTCGGATGCTGTCCCGTTCCACCATCGTTGCCAGGTCTGGGAATGGTCGATGGACAGCAGGAGCCCTGCAGTGCAGAGGAGAAGTAACAAGATTGTCAGTCACCCCACATATGCGGCATTGAACACACTCAATATCCCAACATACATCATTATGAGGCACAACTACATGAAGTGTGCAGTTCCGTAAGGACATGTATGGTACATACATGGCCAACATCTGTCAACACAGTCCAACAAGTGGCATCAATTAGTCCCAGGTTGGCCCATTGGATATCATGAGGCCGTGTCACAGTTCCCATCTCCTGCTGCCGTGTCACAATCACCCCCACAGTGACATGTGAGGACAGATGTGCCCCAGGCACCACAGCTCAACGACAGGTACATTCCCAGGGACCCTGTATTGCCACATGGACACTGGCATTACATGGAGTATCATGTATACACCACAGCAAAACAACCATGACCCCCACAGGTAGTGGTCCCACTTGCCACGGCAGGACAGACATGGACGTCTGTGACACACACACGCACAACATCAAAGTCCATGCACACACAACATGGATGTGGAGACTGTCTCCCATTGTGCACATGAAATCAGAGACATTGTAAACACTACATGCACACAGACTGTGGAGGACCATCACTATTGTGCCACTGGGACACCCTGGCTCAAACATACCGTCCCATATGGGACTCACGGGGTATGTGACATGACATACACATACACCACCGTGAAATGTGACCATGGCACATGCACAGATATGAACAGTTGCACATCACAGTGGTCATGTACATGTAACACCCAGGATCCTGTCCCCATGAACACGTGCACAGCCTGGGGGTGGCTGCCCACAGGTGACACCCACAGGACAACATGTACACCAACATACACACAATAGGAAATGCAGCCTTACATGCCTTATGATAAAGTTTGGACAGGCTGTCGTGTTGTAGGTGAGCCCCTCACTCCCTGGGAGCTATCTGTGGCTGGCATATGTCCATCTGAGACAGGCATGGTGACATATGCCATTCACTTGTACAGTGATGCGTTGAACAGCAATGGACCGATCGGTGCCCCCGGCCGGCCCATTGCATTCAATGTGTGTGGTACGCGTTGTACCCCTGTACGCGTTGATCAGCAATGGACCGATCGGTGCCCCCGGCCGGCCCATTGCATTCAATGTGCGGGTACGCGTTGTACCCCTGTACGCGTTGTACTGCAATGGACCGATAGGTGCCCCCGGCCGGCCCGTTGCATTCAATGTGTGCGGTACGCGTTGTACCCCTGTACGCGTTGTACTGCAATGGACCGATCGGTGCCCCCGGCCGGCCCATTGCATTCAATGTGTGCGGGTACGCGTTGTACCCCTGTACGCGTTGTACTGCAATGGACCGATCGGTGCCCCTGGCCGGCCCATTGCATTCAATGTGTGCGGGTATGCGTTGTACCCCTGTATGCGTTGATCAGCAATGGACCGATCGGTGCCCTGGCCGGCCCATTGCATTCAATGTGCGCGGGTACGCGTTGTACCTCTGTACGCGTTGTACTGCAATGGACCGATCGGTGCCCCGGCCGGCCCATTGCATTCAATGTGTGCGGGTACGCGTTGTACCCCTGTACGCGTTGTACTGCAATGGACCGATCGGTGCCCCGGCTGGCCCATTGCATTCAATGTGTGCGGGTACGCGTTGTACCTCTGTACGCAGTTCTACTGCAATGGACCGATCGGTGCCCCGGCCGCCCATTGCATTCAATGTGTGCAGGTACGCGTTGTACCCCTGTACGCGTTGATCAGCAATGGACCGATCGGTGCCCCGGCCGGCCCATTGCATTCAATGTGTGTGGGTACGCGTTGTACCTCTGCACGCGTTGTACTGCAATGGACCGATCGGTGCCCCGGCCGGCCCATTGCATTCAATGTGTGCGGGTACGCGTTGTACCCCTGTACGCGTTAGTACCGCAATGGACCGATCGGTGCCCCGGCCGGCCCATTGCATTCAATGTGTCGCGTGCACGCGTTGTACCTCTGTACGCGTTGTACCGCAATGGACCGATCGGTGCCCCGGCTGCCCCATTGCATTCAATGTGTGCGGGTGCGCGTTGTACCCCTGTACGCGTTGTACCGCAATGGACCGCTCGGTGCCCCGGCCGCCCATTGCATTCAATGTGTCGCGGGTACGCGTTGTACCCTGTATGCAGCGTTGTACCGCAATGGACCGATCGGTGCCCCGGCCGGCCCATTGCATTCAATGTGCGCGGTACGCGTTGTACCCCTGTACTGCGTTGTACCGCAATGGACCGATCGGTGCCCCCGGCCGGCCCATTGCATTCAATGTGCGCGGGTACACGTTGTACCCCTGTACGCGCGTTGTACCGCAATGGACCGATCGGTGCCCCGGCCGGCCCATTGCATTCAATGTGTGCGGGTACGCGTTGTACCCCTGTACGCGTTGATCAGCAATGGACCGATCGGTGCCCCCGGCCGGCCCATTGCATTCAATGTGTGCGGGCACGCGTTGTACCCTGTACGCGTTGTACCGCAATGGACCGATCGGTGCGCACCCATTGACAATGGCCTTGCCTGGCAACGGACGCGTTTTCGAATTTCGAACGAGTCGGTTGCTGGAAATTCAGTTGGTCACCCACAACAATGTTGCAAAATCATGTATGTCATGAAGTTGAAGATTTGAAGGATGCTGTGGGCGTGTATTGGTGCTGCTATTCCATGGATCGGCCAGATTCAGAAGATGCAAATGACTTGGACCTATCACTTTGGACACAAGGGACAGTATCTGCCTCTCCAGCACATATATATTGCTGGCTGTTCACCTGAGAGCTCACTTGCCTGCACTACATGCTCCAGGACGACATCTGCCACTGCACTGCTGCTGTCTCTGCCCCTCTGGACCCTGCAATGGCACGTACTGTGGAGAGAGCCCCAGCCTTCAGCCTTGAGGAGAACCAGGCCCTGCTGGACAGCCTACTTCCACAGTACAGCAAGCTGTATGGGACACCAGGGGAGCAGGTGAGTGTTCTGTGCACTGCCTTTCTGAATGTGCATATTGTCTGACTAGCAAGGCTGAAAGTCTGCACGCCACTGGCTAGCAGGCTCACTGAGTAGTTGTCACCCCCATAGTGTGTAGTGACATGCACTGGACAGGTATGGTGCAGTGACAGTGCATTTGAACAAGGTTTTACTTCCCATGCAATGATACCATGTAGTGACGTCTGGCAAACTGTCCATGGGCAGCTTTGCACTGCCTGTGTACATCATGTGCCCCTGTGATTGAGACATGTATATACAACTGTGTCATGCACGGATATGTTGCATGTGTAGTAATGGCCTTTTCACTTTGTCATCCTGACAGGTTAATGCCCATCGGAAGCAGGAGATCTGGAAGGACCATCGTCCGGGCTGTCCGGTCCGTGGGGGTCTACAAGCACCGGATCCGCAACTGCCAGAAGAGGTGGCAGGACCTTCGGGGCTGGACCCGGAGGATTACACGGGTCCAGCTGAAGCTGTCGCCTCCTCGCAGGAGGGGCGGAACACGGACCCTGACCCCCACATGCTCCAGATCCTGGCGGTGGTGTTTCCAGACCTGGATGGGCAGCTGAAGGCCAGACAGCAGCAAGGAGGGGGTGAGTCAAAGACTGCACTGTGAACTCTGTATTACATGCTTTGTGCCCTCCTCTGGCCTGGTTCAACTGCCACAGTGCAGCAGTCATGTTGTCCAGGAGCCATGTCCCTCTACTTGTGCACTGCCCACTCCTCATCTGATACCCAGGTGTGGCCCTTACATTCAGGGAATTGTGTCACTTGGGTACTGTGTCCTTGCAGTTTGCTGTCACTAAAGGTGGGGGACAGCATCTGTTTCCCTAACTCTGTTGTGGGCATGCATGGGTGGGTCCATTGTTCACACAACGCCTGTGTTCGGACATGTAATCTGCGTGTTGCTTTGATATGCGGTCCACTTGCTGAGCTGAGCTCACCACATGTGCCTGGGGTATGTGGCACACAGCCCATGCAGCGGGTAGGGAACAATGTTTGGAGCCTCAGGAGTGTGCAGATTACGTGTGTCACACATACATAGCCAGCTATCCACTGTCCAGGGCTCATCCCTCATTGCATGTGGGGCAGGACAGTCATGCCTACTCCAGGCCATGCAATGCACTCTGTACTCCCACTCCCGTGTGTCAGCTGACACATTGTGCGCATTGTGATTTGACCACTCAGGTGTCTGCCTCTGTGTCAGTGTGCTGTGGATTAGTTGCCAGGACTGCTGGGGTGTTTCTTGGTAGGGGCTCAGCATGCCACTGGAGATGTGACCATAGGAGACAATACTTGTGTGTCACATAGGTGTTTGATCAGCTGCCCGTGCAGACTGGGGTATGCGAATGTGAAGTTCAGGCAGCTGTTCCCCATTCACAGCAGATTGTGAGGGGCTCAGGTTCAGAGGGTAGTGTCACAGGTCTCCCATATGTCCAATAGGTATGACCTGGACAGATGAGGGTTAAGATGATGTGTTGTGGCCAGGGATGTACATGTGCACTTGTGCAGCTCCAGGACTTGCATTCCCCATGACCTACATGATTGTGACACAGTGCAGAGTGTTGTTGTCTGGCTGCCAAGTCATACATCACTGAGACAGTGATGTATGACTTAGCAGTCATGCCTCCGCCATGGCATGTGTCTACTTCATTGGTGATCCTGCAGGGGAGTGACATGTGCTACATGCACACCATTGTGGCGATGGTCTATCAGGACATGGGTGCATCATGGTGTCTGGTCGCTGGTATGCATCACATGCATTTCCTATTTGACTCTGGGCATCCCTTTCATCCGGAAACCTGTACTGACTCAGTGGCAAGAGCTGTGCATGTGTGCATGTCCACATGCTACACCGTGTCCTCTTGCACTGTCCAACTACTGTGTAGTTGGTGCATGTGTCCACACTGGGGTGTTGCAATCCAACAGACACCAGACAGATGGGTGCAAGGCCATGTGGGATGTGAGTGCCATGGTTGGCATCAGACTGACAATTGGCTGCTCCTGTTCAGTTAGGGCACTTTTAGCAATGTACAACTAATGATGCCAGGGCTTGCTCTGTAATGTGCTGTGCTCACAGTGGTGTGTGCGTTTGGTGCAGGTGACTGATGTCTGCTCTGTTTCCCCGATTGTTTGCAGATACATCCACGGCCACGGAAGGGGACAGCTCCACGGACCAGGAGGAGCCGGCAGAGCCAGACTGGGTCAGCAGCCGAGGAGTGGTCGGAGGGACCCAGTGGCACAGAGGGCGAGGGGAGCCACACCGAGGAGTCCTCAGCACCATCCACCTCAGCTGAGGACCAGAGCAACTCGGAGGATGACTCCCTTATGGAGGCGGGTGTCAGCAGACCACCACACCACCGAGCTAGTGTTGCTGTCCCCGCCACCACCAGCACCACCACCGCCCTCCCATCGGCTCCCATTCCCCAGGTCCGTGGAGGCTCCCATGTTCGGGAGCGTGTCTCCTTTGGGCCAGGCACCGCACCCCCTGCCCCTGTGTCCCCTGCTGCCCTGAGTGAGGAGTCTGTGTACCTCCTTCGCCAGCTCCATGTAGGGCAGACAGCCAGTGCTGAGTGTCCTCCATGCGCACACCGCTCTGTTGACTCAGCTGGTGTCGTTCATGGAGGGCATGCTCATCGGGCATGTCTGACCTACAGAGGAGCAATCAGGTCCATGGACTCCTCCCTGACGGCAGCAGTGTCCCTCCTGCAGACAGTCCCTCACCCCTCCTAGCCTCTGCTCCATCCACACTCCCCAGCACCTTACCCGTCCCAAGCACACACACACGGCACAGGCACACACCAGCACACACACATCCAGCACACAGACACACACGCCACAAATCCAAACGCACACGCACGCACAGTCAGGGGACTGAAACCAGACTCACAGGGGATGGGGCCCTGGAACACACACACGCATCCACGAGCACTGCGCAGTCCTCAGTTGCCTCTCCCTCCAAAACACCCTCCCTTGCCTCACCTGCAACCCCACAGACCCAGCGCCTCTTCCTCAGTGACCTCGGCCTCTTCCCCTCCGATCCAGCTGATCCAGCATCCAGGCGGAAGAGGAAGCCCACCACACACGGAGCAGAGTGCCCCTTGCCCCCGGACACCCTCCCCCAGGCGCAGACAGACTGAGGCCCCCACCCGCAACTCCCCCGGAGTCAGTAAGAGCAAGACCCCGCCGCCGCCACTGCAGCTCCAGGCACACAGGTCTCTCTCCTCCATCCCTCAGGCTCCCACTCCACAGGTGCCCCCACCACACCCTGCCCCAGGTTCCCCCACCCACAGATATACGCATCCCCAAGAGGATCCGGCCTTCTCCCCCTGGCACTTTCTCTCCCGGCACCACACCCCGACGCTGCAGCTTGTCTGTGCCACTGATGTGGTGAGGGTGTCCTCCCCTCTGTCCAGCCCACCTTGCCTGTTCCCCATTCTCCTCCCCTGGTGGTAGGCACTGCAGTGGAGTCCACTACCACCCTGTCTGACTTGGGCACTGCAGTGGCGGACCTAGTCCACTCCATCTGCAGGGTCCACTGCAGTCGTGCCAGCACCCACAACATCTGAGTCATGCCCCCCAGTTGTGCCGGCACACACCATGTCAGACACCTCCACTGCAGTTGTCAGTGGCTCTCCAGCACCCACCACCCCTTCCCTGCTTCCTCCTGGTGAGCCCTGATCCCGTCCCTGCGGTGCCTGGCCTGCCCCCTGGTTGCCCCTCCTAGTGGATTGTCCCTGGTTTTGTGCAGGCATGCAGTAGGGTGACATGCTGCCACATGTCACCAAGTTTGGACTGTGACATATGGACTGGCCATTGGCCTTTGTGTTTTTTCTGGACTTTCAGTTTTCCATTCTACACATATGCTGAATAAAGCAACTTTCTGTTCTCTAGTGCTTATGCTTCTGATGTACATGATGTGATGATGCTAACCATGCCCTTGCTGCAGTGATGGTGATATTTGGTCTCATGATAATGAAGTGTTACTGTGCATGGAACCCATGTGGTCCAGGGGATATGTGTCCTAATCCTAGTGGTGTATCCATAGTCATCCATAGCAGCAGTCTGAGGGTGTCATGTGTTCAGTATTTGGCACATGGGATTTCCTACTTAGCATTAGCTATTTCACATCTGTGGCTTCCACCCCTGCACATCTGTTGTGCCTGCCATTGTTCAATGTTGTCTACTTCCCTGACCGTGTGGCCATCTCCACTGGACATGCAGGTTTGGCGCATCAATGGGGAAGGACTCATCCGTGTAGTACAGTGCAACATTGCTATGACAAGTGTGTTGGATCTGTGCTGATGATTGCCGTTGGCACTTCCATGACCAGGCTGATGTGACGCGGAGCCCTCATTGTGGTGCTAATTGTTGACTTGTGTGACCAAGTGCTCAGCTGACATGATGGGGCCCTACTGAGGCAACATATGGCACAGCTTTCCTCACACAGGAGTGGAGTGCCCTCATGGCAGTGTGCATCCGTGACATTGCCTGCGCCCATGGTGTGTGTTGTATGTGCATGTCTGTGTGTTCACTTCACGTTTAGCTGTGCATGCTGTGATCCCTAGTGTTGTACCTGTTTGTGATGCTTGCTGAGTTGACCTATGTTCACCCAACAGTCTTCTGCCTGGGTTCTCTGTGATGTGGGTGCATGGCAACATGTACATCAGGTTGCATCCCATAGGTGTGTTTGCTGTCAGGGCTGAGTTTGTGTGCAGACGCAGATGGGTCACAGTCAGGTTTCCCCTTGGCACTTGTTGTTTGCACCTGTCATGTGATTTCCAGTTTGTGTTATCTTTCAGTGATTGTGACACGTTGTGTGTGTGACTGCTGGCACTCCTCAGGGTCCGGGCTGCAATGTTGGTTGTTGTCTGTGTGTGTTCTTTGTGGGTGACCTTGGCTTCTTCATTGGTGTGTAACTGTGGCTGGGATCCCATTGGTTGGTGTGGTATTGCCGTCATGTCCATGTACAGCGTAGTGTGCAGTGTGTCAGACATTCAGGAGTCTTGTTGAGTGGCCAGGTGTGATGTGTTTCTGCACCTTGGTTCCCACCCACCACCCTGGAATAGTCATGGGTGCATGTGCAATGTCACCAGTGCATGTGTACTTCACTGCTGCTACATTGTTGGAGATCGAGGTGTGTGGTGTTGAGTGTGTGCAGATGAGAGTTGTTGCCCGGCTAGGCCCCTGCCTCCATGTTGGCCTTGGCTGACAGGCCATGCTGATTGATTTGTGCTTGTGTAGGTGTGATGGTAGTTTGTTGCTCAGGACACATGACTGTGGTTCACAGTGTGAACCACATCTAGCTTTGTCATCACAGTGGGATTATAATGCAGCCTAGTGTCACCACATTGTGGGGTCCCTGGGGGTAGTGCTGTGGTGGGTCTGTGTCTTGCTGTGTCAGTTGCTGTTCCTACATGCCTGTGTGACATGTGTAATTTGGGCTCCCTCTCATCTAACAATGCCTGCTTGCCCACATAGGGGAATCTGGATCCATGAGTTACCTTTGTGTGGCACTGTATGCACATCTGTATGATTGGTATTCAGGTCTCCTCATGTGTTGTGTGGTTGCCTGGGGACACTGGCACACCCCCCATCACCTGTTGTGTATGATGTGCAGTGTGAGGTCTGCCTGTTTGTGTTTGTGCATCTGCACCACTGCATTGGCATATCTTGGGTGTGCCATTGGCTGTATGTTGTTTGGAGGATTTCCCCTGCTGTCCCTGGGACTCCTAGGTCATCGGTCAGTACAATGATCATGGTTTGTGTGTCCCATTGCTGCCATGGTATGGTATCTGTTCACCTCACATCTGCAGTCTCCACAGGGTATCTGCATTTGTGTGTCCATTAGTGCAGATATGTGGGTCTGCATTCTGATGGTCACTTCTGTCATTGTGTAATTGATAAATGGTGACAGTGTCAGTCCCCATGGGTGTTGTTTGTCTGCACATGGCCAAAGGTATGTCTTATTTGCACTGCAGTATTTGGCTCACCCAATTTATGTTGCAATGGGACACATACCACTACTTTGCCACTGATGTGTTTGTTGTTCTGTGACCAGGAATCATCCATGCAGTTTGGCAGTTGCAGCTCTTTCTTTGTCAACACTTACCTTTTGGTCACTGTGATGATGGGGGTTTAGACCCCATTGCCACAATGTTCAAAATGTGCTTCAGCTATGGACCCCACACTTACATTTTGCTCACTGTGATGATGGGGGTTTAGACCCCATTGCCACAATGTTCAAAATGTGATTCAGCTATGGACCCCACACTTACATTTTGCTCACTGTGATGATGGGGGTTTAGACCCCATTGCCACAATGTTCAAAATGTGCTTCAGCTATGGACCCCACACTTACCTTTTGGTCACTGTGATGATGGGGGTTTGGACCCAATTGCCACACTGTTCAAAATGTGCTTCAGCTATGGACCCCACACTTACATTTTGCTCACTGTGATGATGGGGGTTTGGACCCCATTGCCACACTGTTCAAAATGTGTTTCAGCTATGGACCCCACACTTACATTTTGCTCACTGTGATGATGGGGGTTTGGACCCCATTGCCACACTGTTCAAAATGTGCTTCAGCTATGGACCCCACACTTACATTTTGGTCACTGTGATGATGGGGGTTTGGACCCCATTGCCACAATGTTCAAAATGTGCTTCAGCTATGGACCCCACACTTACCTTTTGGTCACTGTGATGATGGGGGTTTGGACCCCATTGCCACAGTGGTCATGGCCTGCTTGCATTGTGGAGTGCCACACACATTTATGTGTGGCACATGTGCTAGGGGGTCACATTGTATGTTCAAAGTCATGTTCAGTGTTGTGGGCATTTGACACAGTCTACACACGCTTGTCATGATGTTGGGGGATGTCTTTTGCTTGACATTCCTTAGGTTGTGAGTATGCTGGTTGTGTCATGCATTGTCCTATCCTATGAGTGGGGATGGTAGTAGTGATAGGCATCCAGCCCCCATGGCTAAGGGTGGTGGTAGTGACAGGCATCCAGCCCCCCTGAGCTCAGGGTGGTGGTAGTGGTAGGCATCCAGGCCCCCATGAGCTAAGGGTGGTGGTAGTGGTAGGCATCCAGCCCCCCATGAGCTCAGGGATGGTAGTAGTGGTAGGCATCCAGCCCCCATGAGCTAAGGGTGGTAGTGGTGGGCATCCAGGCCCCCATGGCTAAGGGTGGTGGTAGTGGTAGGCATCCAGCCCCCATGGCTCAGGGTGGTGGTAGTGATAGGCATCCAGCCCCCCTGGCTAAGGGTGGTAGTAGTGATGGGCATCCAGCCCCCCGGCTAGGGGTGGTGGTAGTGGTAGGCATCCAGCCCCACCTGGCTAAGGGTGGTAGTAGTGGTAGGCATCCATCCCCCCATGAGTAGGGGTGGCGGTAGTGGTAGCCATCAGGCCCCTATGGGTGTGTATGGCATTGGTGATAGCCATCCCGCCCCTATGGTTCTGCTGTTGCTAGTGTACGTTATTTCTGCATCCCTATGTGTGTGTGACATATGTCGGGTACGTGTCGTTTGTTTGTGTAGTGGGTGTTTGACTTACCGTCTGCGCCGTACGCGTCCGTACCGGTTCCGGAAATAGATATACAGTATTGGTAGGACCTGCGCGATGGGATTCATGGTTGGTTCGTCTCGTTCGGGTTTCTCGTGGCTTCGACTCGTACTCGTAGCTGGCTTGTTCGTCTCGTAGCCGTGGATCGTCTTGTGGCGCGTATCGGAGCTTATGTGCAGCTCTCCCAGATGCTCTGACGTGCCGGACGTAGCGACCAGTTCGGCGCGTACGGAGTGCGCATCATACTATTCTGGCCGGAAGGTGCTGTGTATTTACTTCCGTGTGACTCGAATCGGCGTTTCCGGATCCAGCTCGGTCGGGGAACTGGACCTGGAATGGGTACGTAAGGTTCGCTCGGAATTTTGGCAGTAATGCGCATCGTACTTGCTCGCTCGGACGACTGTTCGACTCGTTCGGGAAAAACGCGTTCGGCTCGTATTTTTTCCGGACGAATCGTATTCGGTGCGCTTCCGGACGAGATGGGAATCGACCCCCTAATGTCTTTTGATAATTTCCTGATACCTATTTCATTTGGTGGAATCTTCAAACACTTCCTGTACAGTTTTTAAACAACATTCAAAGTGAAAACTTCAAACATTCTTTAACCACACAAAATATCACTCTAAAGCTACTTCACCTGTGGAAAACTGCCTTCATTTGCAGGTGGTTCGTCATTTACATCTTGCCCGTATCTACTTTCCAAACCATTTTTACAACATTAGCATGCACTTTTACTATTGGGGATTAACAAAACTTCATTTTTCATCGTATAGCTCCTTCTATTACAACTTTTAGGCAGTCATTTAATTTGGCTGTCACTTTAACATATTTAATCAACAGTACTTTCACTTATATTGCACAACTAATCAAATGTTCGTTCAAAAATTTTACTGTTATTCTTCATTTGTTCATCTCATCAATGGGCAATAACCAAAGAACAGCTTTGCATAAACCGTTCTTAATATAGTTTATTTTGCATTTACAAAAACGGCGCTTACGCTACGTTTGTTTGGTTTTTCATCTACCTTTATCTGTTCTTCCCATAGTTGCACCAATTTCAAGCCTACTTATCAGGTACATGGTTTTGTTTTATCATAGTACTAACTCATTTACCGAATCTCCCCACTTTAAAATAGCACCAGTAAGATCACACTATATTGCCTTTTTATAAAAACAAATCATAACACTTGAACAGGCTTTCAGTAACTTACATTGCACAACTATTCACCAAGCTACAACTTACAACAACAAAAAACAGCATATTATTAGTTACATAGGTGAAACCTAATGCATTTACCAATGCTTCTTATTTATGCTCTGGTACTTGAAGTCCTGAATTTATAAAGGGATAAACAAAACTACAAATACTAGAAGTAAATGAAAAACAAGCTTTGTCAGAGCAAATTGCTATGGTCATTGCAAGTTGGTGCAATGGTCAATTAAAATAAATAAATACATAACTAAATAATTAACATAAATAATAACTACATCCATAAATTAATAAATATCCATTGCATGTAATTTTAATGGAACAGTAGAAGTGTTTCTTAGCAGGCAGGTGTACTTAGACCAGTTGTAATTTTGAAGCATATCACAGGAAAATATGATTCCTAAATATGGAAAGAGAAGGTAATGTTGATTTTGAATTATTGTAGCCTGGAAATGTAGTTTAAACGCAGAAGGAGAACTAAATTTAAACAAACATAGGTAAATGCATTAGGTTTCACCTATGTGATTAATAATAAGCTGCTTTTGTTGTAAGTTGTACAATATAAGTTACAGAAAGTCTGTTAAAGTGTTGACTTGTTTATCTACAAAAAGGCAATATATTGTGCTGTTACTAGTGGCATAGTGCCACTAGTAACAGCACTATGCCACTATGCCACTAATAGCAAAAGTTTGAAAAATAAATGGAAGAGGGAAATAATAGAATTAATTGATGTACTAGCAATATTATGTGTTTAGCGGAGTTATGACAACTTTTGGCCACTGCACCTGCTGCACCATTCAAATCATAACCCTATTGCCAGAAGGTAACTGCACTTGTGACTGCCTGTTTAGTAGTAAATAATTGCAATATTTGGTGTTTAGAGGGGTTCCTAGAGCTTTGGGCCCTGGTGTCACCGCACCTGCAGCACCATTGAAATCATGGCCCTAGTACCCACTACATAACTGCACTTGTGACTGCCTGGTTAGTAGTAAAAATTATCATTATTCTGCATTTACTGCGGTCCCTAGAGCTCTTGGTCCCTGTGCCACTGCACCTGCTGCACCATCTTATTTCTTATTTCAAAATCTTTATTCGGCTAATAAAAGATAAAACAGCCATAAAAGTACATGCAATAAAATACATCTAAGAAAAATAACACATAATTTACATTACTAATTATTAAGAGCAATGCATTTCAAGATTATAGCAAAATGCTTTTCCTTGCATTAATCGATTTCAGAATGAACAGGGCGACATTATAACATGTTAGCGGATCCTCTAATGTCACCAAAAATTTCATAGCTAATTTATGGGACCTAATATTGTGGGCAACAAACAGGGGCTTAAAATAAAAACATCTAAAAATACGATAAAAATCACAGAATAATAGAAAGTGCAATGTGCTTTGTTTGCTCTTATTGCACAAAGAACAATTGATGGACAGAATGCAGAAAAATGTCATACATTCACCCCAGTACAGGGATCTGGGCCTAAATCCATTGTTTTTTTGCTCCCCATGCCATTCCAGTTTGAGCCCAGCCATATGCAAATCAGTCTTGCCCTGCACCCAATGGGAACAGTCCAGCCCGAACTGCCAGGCCAGGTCCTCCCTGGACTGGAAACAAGCATCCTCGGACCGGTTTAGGGGTTTCACCCCTCATCAGCCAGAATAGCTTGACTCCAGTGGCATGGAGAGCACGAGACCCACGTCTGGGCATACCCGTCCCACTCGGGGTAACAAATGCAAAAAGAACAATTGATGAACAGAATGCAGAACAATGTCAAACATTCACCCCAGTACAGAGATCTGGGCCTAAATCCATTGTTTTTTTGCTCCCCAAGCCATTCCAGTTTGAACCCAGCCATATGCAAATCAGTCTTGACCCTGCACCCAATGGTAACAGTCCAGCCTAAATTGCCAGGTCAGGCCAGGTCCTCATCCGGCCACGGACGGGCGCAGACGGGCCCGCCCTTGGCACGGGCGCGCCCGTGCGTGTCTTGCGCCGCGGGAGGCCTGTGCTGCTTTTGAAGCGCCTCCTGGCGCGGAATGGACGTAGGCGGCTCCTGGACGCTAAGGTAGGTGGGGGATGAAGTCCCCGTATGGCTGGCTGTCACATAAGGCAAGGTAACAATAAACGGCTCCCGCACCGCGGGAGCCCTGTGCCGCTTTTTAAGTCCCTCCTGGCGCTGAATGGACGTAGGCAGCTCCTGGCCGCTAAGGCAGGTGGGGGATGAAGTCCCCGTATGGCTGGCTGTCACGGAAGGCGAGGTAACAATGAAGGGCTCCCGCGCTGCGGGAGCCCTATGCCGCTTTTGAAGCGCCTCCTGGCGCAGAATGGACGTAGGAGGCTCCTGGCCGCTAAGGCAGGTGGGGGATGAAGTCCCCATATGGCTGGCTGTCACGGAAGGCGAGGTAACAATGAAGGGCCCTAGTGCCACTGCATCTGCTGCACCATTCAAATAAAGCCCCTTTACTGCAAGATAACTGTGATTTGCGTCTGCCCGTATAGTAGTAAAATATAGCAATATTAGGTGTTTAGAGGAGTTCTGACAACTTTTGGGCCCAGTGCCACTGCACCAGCTGCACCATTCAAATCATGGCCCTGTTGTCTGCAAGGCAACTGCACTTGTGAAGTTCCTGTTTAGTAGGAATATATAACAACATTAGGTGTTTAGTGGGGTGCCTAGAGCTTTTGGTCCTGGTGCTATTGCACCTGCTGCACCATTCAAATCATGACCCTATTGCCTGCAAGATAACTGCACTTATGATTGCCTGTTTAGTAGTAAAATATAGCAATACTAGGTGTTTAGAGGAGTTCTGGCTACTTTTTGGCCCAGTGCCACTGCACCTGCTGCACCATTTAAATCATGACCCTAGTGCCTGAAAGATTACTGCACTTGTGACTGCCTGTTTAGTTGTAAAATTTAGCAATAATCGGTGTTTAGTGGAGTGCATGGAGCTTTTGGTCCCGGTGCCACTGCACCTGCTGCACTATTGAAATCATGACCCTAGCGCTTGCTAGATAACTGCACATGTGACTGCCTATGTAGTGGTAAAATATAGCAATATTAGGTATTTAGAGGAGTTCTGACAACTTTTGGGCCCGGTGCCACTGAGGGTGCTGCACCATTCAAATCATGAGCCTGTTGTCTGAAAGGTTTTATAAATGGGGCAACCCGTAGAACCACTGGACCCGGGTAAACAATGGTACAAATATAATGGTCACAGTGGAAAGTTGATTGCAAACTCACGTACGTGGAACAAAATTCAAATACATCAAATAATTCAAAACGTCACTGTAAAAAACGGATGATTTCTTGTGATTTAATTTGCATCACAAAAAATGGAATTAATCAAAACATAAGAACATGAGATAAATCAACATTGGTACACATTGGTGCTCAGAAAAAGAGGGAAGGGGTGAGTGCTCGGGGAAGGTTGCGTGATGGTGTGAAGGAACGGAAAGGTAATGTGGTTCAAATACATCCGAGCTTTTTAGAACCAATCCGGCCTTTTACTTGGCAAAACAATATATACATAAACATAACAATTGTAGGCACAGATAAACATGTCTCTGTCGCCTATGTTTGATGTAAATAACAATATGTCGACGTTTCGACCCCTATAATCATAAAGGTAACTTCATCCTTATTGGGGGGTCTTCATCGGGACTCAAGAAAATAGTGAAGGAGGGGAGGGAGCACCTAAAAATAAATAGGCTAAAATTTGGTGACGTCAATAGTAGAGCAATGCTGAGTCGAAAGCTATTCAGTGGCAATTACCATTAGACGACAGCACGTTCAATCCGGCTGTATTTTCAAAAGATGAGGGCCCGTAAGCTCCTAAACAAACAAGCAGAGACGGAAAAGGAAAGGTCAAAAAAATGACCCAAGGAACCACAGTCCCATAATTGGTGTGATGACAGCGAAACTCACTGTGAATTGGAAATAAATTCAGTGAATGAAAGTGATGGCTGCCTCGAGTACACCTAAGTATCCGGACAGGGTTGATTAGTAACCTAGAAGATAAAGGTCAAATTGCTTCAGACCGCATCAGAAAATTAAAAGTATATCCAAATTGTAAGGGCGACATTGTATTTGTGGAGCGCGCGCAATATTGTCATAGGGATATGCGCGAAACATACTAGAAATTAGCGTTGCCTAGAAGGGTCATATGCAGACGAACACACAACCCCCATGGTAAACCGATTTCTAAAGTGAAACATTTGGTAAAACCCCTTTGGCACAGGATTCCTTGTTACCAGAACTAACCATTAACACCACCGTAGAATAAGTGCGCATTAAGCCTTGGACAAATTGGTCAGAATAGGACTCTTGGAAGAATACGAGGTAACTAATGGAAATGAGTCAAAACGAGCAATATGTTAGAAATGGGATCTCTGGTTGGCTAAGGCTTGCGCCAAAGCCAGGCAGAGACCACCACTCTAGTCAGGGCGAGGGAGTTACACGCCAAAGATAACCCCTGCTCACCCCCTTGGTAGCTTGGCACGAGCAGTCAGGCTTATCCCGGAGGCAATGTGTAAAGCGTTTGCGCACGCACACAGCAACAACATACCAGGCACACTACAACAAGGAACTCCACACAAGGTTATATCAAAAATAGCCTTTGTATTATTATAAAACACATTAGAATAGTACTCACATAATATACATCGTACCACCTGGCACGGGGTCATATTTACAAGGGATTATTTACATCTGACAGGGCCAACTGGGCCACTGTCAGAACCAGCACAAAGCGAACTTAGTAACTGTAGCACTTATAATAAATGTAGCACACATCATAAACGTACAACCAGTAATCACTGGTAACCACTGTACTCAGCACTATCCTGTAACATAAATCATATTATGCACAGTAACACATAAGGCGTGAAATCTATTCTGCGCCAACCTCCTGACCTAAACGCATGAGGTAATAACTTCCTAGCATAAACCACAGTATGCAATTAATCCTGAGGAACATAAACCACATTATGTCATAACCTCATCAGCATAAACACATTATATAATCATCTCACAAGTCTAAGCGCATTAGACAATAACCTCCTAAGCATAACTCACCTTAGGGGCATAAAACAGTAGAGAATATCTCACACCTAACCACAGTAGGCACAACCTCATAATCATGAATCACATTAGAGGTACAATACTGGGTGCGTAAATCATACTACATGAATTACATTTCCTAGCACCCAAAATCACATCAGCACATAAATCACATTAGGGCCTGGCGCCCTATAAAACCCACAGTCCCCCTGGCCAACTGGCCATCTCAAAAAGGGGCTCAAATGCCCTATGTCCAAGAGTCAGGGCGCTGCCAATGCAGCAGGAGTCAAGGGTGCGCACTTGCGCAGACCTAAACGTAGCAGCTGGCACTAAGTGCTGCGCAGCTGTGAATGTCAGGGGCAAAGGAGTGCATCTCACTCCTAACTCAAAAGGTATGTCCCCAAATGAAGAATAACCTAAACGGTGCAGCTGCCCACTACTTGCTGGGCAGCTGGGAATATTAAAATGAGGCCTGGCACCACTGTGCCGTCTGGAACAATTAGGCAAAAACGTTACAGCTGCCTGCGTTCTCGCA
The DNA here is from genome assembly GCA_963921515.1 of Calotriton arnoldi. Classification (NCBI taxonomy): domain Eukaryota; kingdom Metazoa; phylum Chordata; class Amphibia; order Caudata; family Salamandridae; genus Calotriton; species Calotriton arnoldi. Next base: position 1,138,660 of record CAWUFW010006372.1, on the reverse strand, counting down.
GGGCAGCTGGGAAAAGGAACAAGGGGGGGGCCCTGGCACATCTGGGCCTTCAAACAACTATGCCACTTGTAGGAGCCATCTGGGCTCTAAAACAATGATGCGCAGGGTTGGAGCCACCTAGGCTCTGAAAATAATTATGCGCAAAGTTGGAGCCATACCGGGCTCTAAAACAAACTATGCCCCTCTCGTTGGAGCCACACGGGCTCGTAAATTAAGCCTGATGCCCAACGTTGGGGCGACCCGCAACGGCGGGTCCGGCTCATGGGCAATAGACACTGTGCCAGGAAATGCCCCCAAGCCCCACTGGGGCCCATAACTACATAAAAACTGTCCCTCTCGTTGGAGCGGCCCGCTGCCATCCGGGGCCGCTCTGACTCGGTACTTCTGCCGTCGTGGTGCCGCGATCGGCACCAACACTGTGCCCCCTGGAGCCCCCACTCACCGGACTGGTCTGGGGAGGCGCTCCTCTTCATTCCGGACACCGCGGCCAGCAGGCGGGGCTCTCTCGCTCATGAGAGCCTCGCTGGGGATCCGGCTGCATCTCTCTTCACCCGGGCCCCCTCCTGGGATACGGGACTCCTCTTCACTTCGGCCGCCACCGCGGGGCTCTCCCTCAAGCATGGGAGCCCCGCGCTATCACGTCCGGTCGGCCTCGTTTGGTCCGGCGGTAGGCCCCGCCCACGTCCCCGGTAGGCATGCCTGACTTCCGGCACAGCCGCGGCCCGGGCTGCCGCGGCGAACCGAGGGGTAGGCTCCCTCCGAAATTAAAGTATAGAGCGGGGTGGGCACCCGCTAGTTTAAATAAAGATGAAGCTGACAATGAGGGGTAGGCTCCCTCTCAAAATTTAAATATAGAGCGGGGTGGGCACCCGCGAGGTACAGAGAAACGGAGGGTGAGCACCCGCAAGGACTGATAAACAAATAAGCGGCATCAACGCGGGGTGGGCACCCGCGAAATAAGGAACAACGCGGGGTAGGCACCCGCCTCTGTAGGCATCAGGGGGGAATCCCTATGCTGGGGATTCCCTCAGCCAGGGCCGCAGCTCGGCGCTGCGCAGCCCCCAGGCTCTGCATCAAAAGCGCTCACCAGGTGCTAGGATTAAAGTCTTTAGGGATCAAGAAAAAGCAAAAGGTCCCAAAAAAAGTCCTTGAAGCATCCAGGGGCAATGCAGGGCCCAGGGAGGCAAGCCCTCATGGCAGCCCCCCCCTGGGCCCCAGCAGCAGTACGCCCCAGCAGGAACAGCAACCAAGCACTGAACATCTTCATGGGGTCACAGCCCCTTCTTTTATACACCATATCCCTTTGTGCAAAGGTGCAGGGTTTGGGGAACCAGATACAACTGGTTATGGGGGGATTTGGAGCACTTTGTTTTGGCAAGCTCCTCTTCCCTTTCAGAGTGTAGGCTAGGGACATCAGACGCACCACAGGAGGTGGAGCCAGCATTGTAGAGGGAAGGCACAGCCCTATTCAGGTCCCAGGTGCAACTCCTCCCCTCACTCTATGTGCAGATCTCCCTATTCAGCCCTGCGCTGACTCACCCTGCCCCTCCTGGAGCCACACACACCTCCCAGCCCCTGTCACTCACAAGCCAGACATGCAATTCACATCAGGCAGGCAGACACAGAGCACACATAAATGCCAACTTCTAAAAGTGGCATTTCTACACTAGTCATAATAAATCTGCGCACACCATTGCGCAGCTTTTATTCTCACAAATTCACACATACTAAACTTGACCACACTGCTCCTCTCATACCAGGAATTACCACTGGCACACAGATCCCCAATGCATTCCTATGGGAGGCAGGTCAATCTCACTAAATGTGCACAGAGCGCGCACGCACTTTCCACTGGACCACAGTGCGAAAGTGCCCAGAGGCCTAAAACCACCAACACTAGGTTACAGACCAGGCAAAAAGTTTAGGGGTGAACCTGCTAAAAAAGGCCAAGTCCAACATGTTGCCCATACATTAGCTAAATCCAGGAAATGGTCACATCGTCACGTTAGGGTAACGGGAGACCAGCCAACATTAAATAAACGATTTTATGGTGAAACACATCGGGTCACGAACCCCATAGCAAATAGCAATGTTGCTTATTCAAAACCCTCCCCGTGAAACTTGTGAAACAAGCTTTAATAAGATAGTCTGGGAAAAAAAGAGGGCTCAGGGGGCAGAACAACTGACTCACCGCCGGCGGCTCCGGTTTGCATCGAAGAAGCAAGCGGCTCCGGCTTCAGTGCCTATTTAACGTAAAAGGAGACGCGTGCACATTGGTGGAGCGGCTCCGAAGACGCTCGATGCTAGCTGTAGAGCATCACGTGACAGAAATTGACTAAACGCTGTCACAGTAAAAAGACGGGCTATTTGTAAATACCATTTGTGTGTAAAATCTGATGCTAAATGGAAAATCAAAAAAAAAATTTAAAAAAATGTTCTGGACGTAAGGTAATATTACTTTCCGTGTAAAATAAGTAGACGTCTTCAGATCCTAATATGCAAAAGATGAGGTGGTTTACGGGGGTTACTGTCCAAACAAATGGCACACAATCTTAGAGTAAACATTACACGTTGGCACACATCCTGACAGGTGCCTAACAGATCTTACACACCATTCATTCTATAATCATTGTACATTATATTGTGGTTAAACATTCAAAAATGCAACATAAAATGTTGAAAATTAATTAATACAGAATTTTATGACATATTAGCTAACCACATTTAAAACAATGTATGGGGTCAGTGGATACAGATCCCAAACAGAAAGCCTGAGAAAGGGATGTGTTTCAAAAAAGGGAAAAATGGAGGAGCTTCCAAAAACCCTTATGTCTAAGAGACCTGATAGTGTAAGCGTACTATTCTTTAACTAAGCAGGACAGTTGGGCGTATGTGGCATCCATCTCATTAAGGCCATCTCTCACGGAATCAAAAAAGTCCATCCATTTGCACTCACGAATGTTCAGTATTGAGTCCAAATCACCCCCCCTGGCTCCCAATGTAATTTTCTCAAGAACAACCCATTTTATAGATTCTGGTTGGTGATGGCTCGCTTGAAAATGTTCCACCAATGGGGCCCCAGCAGTGTTGCATCTAATCCTACTGCAATGTTGGAGTATCCGTGCCTTTACCTTCTGTCTAGTCTGGCCAATGTAAATTAGGCCGCAGGGACATAAAATGGCATAAATCACCTCCGACGTATTTCAGTTTGTGTGTACCTTGAGGTCAATCTTGTGATGGCGGTAGCAAAATTGTTTGGTTTCCAAAGTCATTTTGCAAGCCTTACAGCGGCTGCATTTATAGTGGCCAACAACCGCCGGAAGCTGCCACAGTGTTTGGATAGTCGGTTCTGGTGGTATTTCAAGTAGGGATTTGACCACATGGTCCTTAATGTTCTTCCTTTTCTTGAAGAAGTGCATTGGAGGATCCTGCACCTCCAAATCATCAGCAATGATCCCCAGTGTTTGTTGACTGCTTGTCTGATGGCATTGCTGCAGGTATTGAAAGTTGTGACGCAGATCATCCTTTCCTTTTTATCAGTGGTTCGGTCTTTGGGCATTAGTAGTGTGTCACGTTGGTTAAACCAAGCCCTTTTCCTTGCTTTCTTCACCAACCTTTTGGGGTACCCACGTTCGATCAGTCGTGAGATTAGGTAATCAGATTCGAGGAAAAAGTCTTCCTTGCGGGAGCAGTTCCTTCTGATCCTAAGGAACTTCCCAAAGGGCAAGTTATCACGCAAACCTCGGGATGATGGCTTCCATATCTCAAAAGAGTATTCCTCTCTGCAGGTTTGCGGAATAGGGTAGTATATAGTTGTTGATCCTCAACTTTTATAGAGATATCGAGAAAGTCAATAGACTTAATGTCCCAGTGAATGGTGAATTGAATATCATCCGATATACCATTGATCCAAGTATGAAATTCCTGAAGGTCAGCCGCAGTGCCGGTCCATATTAACAGCACGTCGTCAATGTACCTTTTCCAATAGGTCACATTGGTGCTGAAAGGGTTCAAGGTGTTATAGATGAACTCCTGCTCAAAATGATCCATGAATAATATTGCCAGATCCGGGGCGAAGGTGGCTCCCATGGCAACTCCCTTCGTTTAAAGATGGTATTCCCCTTGGAACATGATTTTTTTTTTCATCATGGCAATTTCCAATAACTGAAGAATGAACTCCGTGGGGATAAATGATGGCTGGGCCCTTCGGTCCAATGCTTTTCGTATCACCTCCAATGCAAGGCCCTGCGGAATGCTCGTGTATAGCGACACGATATCCATGGTGACTAGAATCTGTGTTGTAGGGTCAAAGGTCATTCCGTCCACCAGGTTGATAACCTCCATAGTATCACAGAGGTACGATCTTATGTCTTTCGCCAGTGGTTTAAGGAAAAAATCAATGAATTTGCACAGGGGTTCTAACACCGAGCCACAACCCGAGACAATGGGTCTCCCAGGTGGTTTCTCCATGTTCTTATGTACCTTTGGTAGGGTATAGATAGTGGGGAGATGTGGTTGCCGCTGATTGAGGTAGTCGTACTCTAAATCCGAAAGGAAACCGCAGTCATTTGCAGACTTTGTGATCCTGGACACCAACTTCATGATTTCCTTGGTGGGATCGGTATTAAGTCGTGTACAGCTAATTCCGTCCCCAAGTTGGGAGTAGATTTCCTTCTTGTAGTCCTCAGTGTTCTGCACGACAATAGCGCCGCCTTTGTCAGCTGACTTGATGACGATTGATTTGTTGTTCTTAAGGGAGGTAAGTGCCTCCCGTTCGCCAACAGTGACATTATGCTTGATATAGCGTCTGGTTGAGCAGGCCTTCAGAGCCTCCTTGAGTACCATACTCTTGTATGTCAGAATTCGATGGGACATCATGTAGCTTGATGGTATGAATGTTGATGGAACGCTCAGCCCAGTGTGGGATGTGGATGTGGGCGGTGGCGAATGCCTGAAATGGTATCTCAGTCTGATCTTTCTGAAAAACTTGTGAAGTTCCGCTTTGATATTGAACATATTTGGATGAGTGGTGGGTACAAAAGAGAGTCCTTTGCTGATAATTTTAACTTCATTTTCTGACAAAACATGTGCCGATAGGTTGATAATGGGATTTTTTACCACCTGTACACCCGGCGCCGTGTCTGGATTTCTCCATAGTTCTCCGGAGGGAACCTCACTTGCTTCTGGTTCAGGCCTTGCTGTCTCCCACCGTCCCAGTTCTGACCCTGTTGTGGGGGGCCACGCGGTGGGCCTCTGTTCCAATTGTGATTCCGCCCCCTTGGTGGTCGCCACTGTGCATCTTCTAAAAAAGACGGACCTCCCTGAGGTTGATACCATCCTTCCTGGTAATGATACCCAGTGCTGGGGCCTGGTTGGTCACTCTCACTTCCTGTGCTGTTCGACCCTGAGGATTCTGAAAAGGTTGTGAACCGTCTGTTTCCTCTGTGGCCTCCCCGTCCCCTGTAGGTAAATCTTCCTTGTTGATCCTGTTTGAAGTAATCCTCCTGCAGGTAGGGGTAAGTGACTTTTTTGTCATAGAACCGTATATCCTTTGAAAGTTTGTCAAGTTTTTTGGCTTGTGTAGTGGTATCGAAGTCTTTCACTGTTTTCTCCAAACGCTCAAGTGCTTCTTTGGCATTTGTCAAGGCAGAATCCTCGGATATCTCACGTTTAAGATCTGCTATTTCCTTTAACAGTTTCTCCACTTGCTCCAAGGCAGTTTCTATGCCCAGGACCATCCAGTGGCGTGAGCAGGTATTCGCCACATAGCTGAAGCCCTCTTTAAATTTGGGTATGTCCACGAAAATTGCAGGCTCATTCCTGACTTGGAGCCCCACTGGTATAATGTTCGCCTGAAGGTATTTCGTGAGGAGATGGCCATGCAGTCTTGTCCTAACTAATTTCTTTTCTAGTCTTTCTAGTTTATTTATTTTCTCATTCAATGAGAAGTCAACATTAGGTGAGTTAGATGTAAGAAACAGGGGATTTGATTGACCATGTTGTCTGAAAGGTAACTGCACTTGTGACTGCCTGTTTAGTAGTAAAATATAGCAATTGTAGGTGTTTAGTGGGGTGCCTAGAGCTTTCGGCCCTAGTGCCACTGCATCTGCTGCACCATTCAAATCAAGTCCCTTTTAACTGCAAGGTAACTGCAATTATGACTGCCTGTTTAGAAGTCAAATATAGCAATATTATGTGTTTAAAGGAGTTCTGACAACTTTTGGGCCTGATGCTACTGCCCCTGCTGCACCATTCATACCATGACCCTGTTGTCTGCAAGGTAAATGCACTTGTGGCTGCCTGTTTAGTAGCAATAAATAGCATAGCTCTTGTATATTAACTTTATTATTAACTCCCACAATGTTTATTACAACATTTAGAATTTGATAATAATGACCAAATAGATTATGTTGAAAAAAATCAACCTGATAATGCCTACAAAGGGCAAAGAAAGGTACTGAGGCATGAATCGGAAATGCCACAAAGGTTATAAGGCTAAATCATCTGCTTTAGACATCTAAGCAATATAAAAAGTAAGCATTCCAGCATACTGTTAGAAGCTGTCTGCCTTTTCCCGTGGGAAGAGATCTTATCTTGACTGTGAATGGAGCTTAAACAGTGTGAACAGCTTTAGTAGAAGTATCATAAATGTGTGCAGCCAGGGGAAGTTAAAAAAAAAGTTCAACACAAAAGCGAATGAACACAGTAATTCGGCTTTGGGAACTGATAAGAACCCCCTTTTAAGATTTATTAAATACAAGAGATTTCACAAGCACAGCGCAAGCGATGTGCAGGCAAACCCTAAAAAGGTTTAGAACGGAAATAAAAAATCATTGGAAAAGTATGGGATCCCCAACCCTAAAACTGTGCAGATGTGCACATATGATCAGACAAAATGCAGTCACTAAGAGTGCGAGACAGTCTGTGCTGTTTTATTATATGAGGATGGAGAATAAGCTAAAGATATTTTTAATCCAGATCTAAAAATTGGATTGGATCAGCGTCTAACACATGGAAAAAGAAAACAAAAAAAACATTTTTAATTAGCGGCTTTTTCTATCTGCTTTGTCTACAAAACAAGGGGTCTCATTGACAAAAAAATGACGCAGCGCAGTGCCACAAGCCATTTTGCTGCACTGAGCTGCGTCATTTTAAAAGCACAGGGATGCATCGTATTAACAACAATACAACGCATCTGTGTGCTTTCCCCTGCGCTGTCTCACAATTGGCTGCCATGCGCCAGTGCAGGCACCCTTGGGTCATGTTGCAAGGGTGCCTGCATTGCAGGGATGATTGTTTTAGTGCAGGGAGGGACACCTTCCTGCACAAAAACAATCATTGATGGCATTAACATAGAAAGAGGAAAAAACTGGGAAAAATACAAGTATTTCTCCTAGTTGCACCACCCCTATGCCTCCCCGGGGGAGGCATAGGATTCTAACACATTCCCAGCTTTACAAATCTGTAAATGTGTCAGGTACCATGGATCAGAGGTGCAACTAGAGCCAAATTTCGGGGGGGGGGGGCTAAGAAAGAATTTCGGGGGGGGCTAATTCTTCCACCAATAGTCAGAGTGGAGATGCAGGGGCTCTTAGAAGGGGTGAAAAAACAACAAAGCCTCATTAACAAGTAAATGGTCTTTTAAAGACCTGTGAAGTACTCGGGTGCGGCTGTGTGTGTGCCCGGGAAGCTGTCTCGGGCCGGGATGACACACACGACGGGGGGGGGCTGAAGCCCTTTGAGCCCAATGGGCGTTGCGCTCCTGCCATGGATGATGCATAGGAACACCCACAGCAACACCCATAGAACGGCCCTTTCACGCAGAGCAATGTGTGAAAGGGGCCCATATTTACAAGGCCTTGAAATGTCAAGCAGGGTACCTAAAAATAGTGACTCTCCGGGCGGCGGAATGGCCTTGTAAATGAGGACCATGACGCTCAGTTTTTGGTGCCGTAAACATTATTAAGCACCGCAATGAGAAATAGATCAAAAGAGTTGTTTTATCTCCCTTTTAGGTTTTCTAAAGTTTTCACAGCAAAAATCAACATTTATTTGCAAAATACAAACATTGTTAAATCTGAAAAAGATCACTGACCACCATAAAACATAATGGAGCAACTTAAAAAACTCTTACAAGAAGTAACCTGATGCTAAGCAACACCGAGGGGTAAGTTAGTAGCTCCACCCCGGCAGTTTATGTAATGCGGGCCTCAGAGTTACACACTCTGCTCCCTCGCAAAGTTAAGAGAATTTGAATAAACATGCAGTTTTCCTTCTTCGAGCAGAGAGTGTCCTGGAAAGCAAAACACTACATCGTGAGAACTGGTCTGGCGCGACTGCTGGCATTTCACGCTGGTGAACCACACCTGAATATAATTGAGGCCCCTTCTGCTCAGGCCCCCCGCCCCTGCTCAATCTGCATACATTAATGTGCCCATAGCCGGCCCAAATCAACTTTTTATTATATCAATGGGCCAGCCCAGTGGGGGACTGGCAATGCCACCCCGTCCCCTTGGTGAAAGGGGGGTAACAGAGGCCCATCTGCATCCAGCTACATGCCTCTAGAAAGGCTGCTCTGTACACCCTGTGACGCTGGCGGCATCTAGACAGCACAGACGGATCCAGAGGCTGTCCAAAAGAATCATCACACATCTTCAACCCAGATACCGACCCGTCACCCATTGCCGGAGTGCCCACCTTACCAACCGACCCCGTTTGTGGACAGCCCCAACACGAAGCAATATCTAATCATTTTTGTCAAAATCCATTTCACATTACGGCGACCTCACAGCTTTACAGATTATGGGGCAGATTTATGAGGACTGGCGCATCCCTGCATATCAGCAGGGATGCGCCAGCAAAGATGCGACACGCCGGAATACCCTTGCGCCACCACGGATGCGTCGCATTTACAATGCGACGCACCTTGGCGCAAGGATAGCCAGACGCGTGTCGCATCTTCTGGCATAAGGGCAGCGAATTGCTGGAGTCGTGTCGCAAGCGCAACGCGACTCCAGCAATGCTCAGGGGTGCCCTATGCCTAACATGCTGCGTCACTCCTTACGCCTGCTTCAAGCAGGCGCAGGGTTTTGACGTAGCATGGACGTAAAAGTGACGCGAGGCGTTCCTGCGACGGAACGCCCACCCTGCGCCGGAACGCCCACATGAAACCTAACGCAGGTTTCATGTGGCGCAGGGCTTTGCAACGTGACGCATCTCCCTAGATGCGTCATGTTGTAAATAAGGCGCAACGTGGCGCATGGTTTACGCCGCCGCTGCGTCACAGACGTGGGCTTGTAAATCTGCCCCGGGGTTTTCAGAACACAGGCAAGACCTAAAACCAAAACACAATACAATAAAGCAAGATAGAGCTGTAGAGATAGTTTAATATAAATAGGAGTAAATAGAAAACAAAAATAATAACAGACGGCATAGAGAGATGCACGTTACCTGCTGGCGAGGGCACCGTGTGATGCTGCGGCTTCATCCACTGTGGTGAACCACTGGTAGAATTCCGACAGGCTCTTGGAAAGACGGATATCATTCCCTCCCCACCCCGACACCAGGCCTAGAGGCATAGAAACTGAACGCATGTGGGATTGGGTTCCAAGAACGTCCAATCGGATGAAAGACCTCTCTCCGCAGAGAGCGCACGTGGACGCCTATTCAATAGGACAAATAACAGGTGGGTGTAACTATAGCAGGACACTGAAGGCTCGGCATTCTCGCGCTCTGGGGCCCCACCTTGGGGACGCATCTGAGCTGCATCACTGAACTCCATGAATGCCTTTACCAAAGGGCTGACGTGTGCCCTCTGCTGGGGGTGGTGCGTTGCGCTGGGAGGTGAGGGGAGGGCGTCGGTGTTTGCGCCCTTTGGGATCCTTGGTAAGTCTAAGATGGGCGGACAGACGACAAGGTCACTCAGTGTTTCACAGTGGAAAGCCCAACAACAGCGCTGTACAGTACTCACTCACCCACAGGAAACAGATTGTCCCCCATTCCGATTGGATCAGGAATACCGATGTGGTCTTCTTGTGTCTTGAATTACCAATAATACTGTGAGCTTAAATCATTACGTAAGTCTGAGATGCAGGGATACTGTAGTGCTCCGTGTGGGGCATGAAGATGGCCTCAGAGCCGGTGTTGGTATTGGCACACACAAGTAGTAGTCCAATCTTTTTCAGCCCTTTTTTGTGCAGAATTTTCACACATCATGTGATTTTGTTTTTAATCATGTGCCAGGGGCTCGATTATTCACATTTCTTCGACAGCTCTCTAAACACTTTTTAGTTGGAAGTTGGAAATGCGTAAATGTACAATGAACAGGAAATGTTCATGTAATTATTTTTCGTGCATTTGATTGAAGTGTGCTGTATACCAAACAAAACTTGCAAGCATATGGGTGAGTTCGAAGTCTGCCGCTTTGACTATGACTCTACGATTTAACCATTCACCTAATCATGGTCTCCAATGAGTCAAAGAATGGAAGAGAAAATGCCATCATAACAGTATAGGATGAAGAACTCATTCATTATTGGGCCACAATCTGGATAAATCTGTTGCTTAACCAATCAAATTGTTTCTAAGAGAAGAGAGCAAGGCAGCCACCCATGAGTCCAGCACCCCTCAGATGATGCTGTCATAATCCATCTGCCAGCCTCCGTTTCCACAAATGTTGTATATAGTACAGTACAGAAAAGTGAAGCATTGCCTACAAAGACCCCATCCCATGAAGTGTGAATTCGCAGCCACCCGAAGAGAGCACTATAGAGACATCCAGACCTGTATCTGAGGTTTCCTCTCCCTGGAGTAGGAGAGGGATCATGTAAGTCTCTTACATTTCCACAGACCACGAAGGTGTTCAAAGTCTTATAATAATCACAGGAGAAATAATAAAAAATTAGCAGACCCTGAACATTTGGGAATGCTGACATCAAATGTTTTGTATTATCAGATGTATTCATTTGAGTAATTTATATGTTTGCATGCAGCTGTAACATATTTTTCTGCCTTCTCCCCCAGTTCATCCTTAGCATACTGGTGTAGCTGTACCACAATTGTTCTCTATCGGGTTGGTCAAATCACTGAGTAGCAATCCATTATTTCAATGTTTTAGCCAATCAGGTTTGATGAAGACCATGGCTCCAAGTGAAATGGCCCTCCTAGCAACACTGATCATTTTCAGGTCAGCAGCCAGCAAGGTCTGTAACACCCAGAATATCCTCAGAGATCACTCCTTCCATCTACTGCTTGTAAAAAAAAGCTGGTTTTGGCACGATCACTCCCATTTTTTTGGACTGATCTTGTTGGAGTTTGGACTCTGCGCGCTGGGCTCCTGCTCATCAAGACACAGTATATGTGCTCTGACCCCTAAAAACTTGTCAAATTGGTGAAAAACCTTCATTGGCACATCTAACTTACTTATAAGTCCTTAGTATATGCTACATTGTGTAGTCTGGTGATGTAAGGTAAATGCTATAAGTGGATTACAGCACTTATTGTGCCAGCACAGAAGTGACCATGTAGCACATGACTGTAGACCCGCCACACCAGCCTAGCATGGCAGTTTTTAAACTGCTATTTCAACATGTTAAAATCACCCTTTTAACAAGCCTAAACCTTCTTTTTTAATACTTATGTGCCACTCAAAGGTAGACCCTAAATGCCATAGGGCAGGTGCATGGCATTTATAAAGTAGTACAAGTGCACTTACATTTTACTTGTCCTGACAGTGAAAAATCTTCAGTCATTTTATACTGTGGCAAGGCTGCCTTTCCCATAGAAAAGCACTGAGGTACATTAAGACACATATAATGCATAACTTCAGTTTGGGAATGGCTAAAACCATGGCTTAATGGCTCAAAATAATGGTAATTTAAAATCCAATCTGATGGTCAAATCAAAATTGCTATTTTGAAAATGGCACTTTTAGAAATATGCCACTTTCCTGACTGAGCTAAATATGCCTTTCTGAAAGTGTTCAGTGTCACCTGACTGTTACTGGCTCTCCTGTGGATAGAAATGTTGCTCCCAGACAATGGGCAAAAGGGTTGGGTTTGGGGAGGTGTTTTCCCCTGAGAGGATGGACATCTGGGGTGTGCCCAGGAACTTATTTAAAATTTCAAAAGTGCCTGAGCTGCCAATAGCAGATGTAACTGACACATAGGCCTGCCCCTTAATTGACATGGCAGACAACAGGGCATCAATCCCAGCTGGAGAAGGGCTGCCTCCAGAGCTGGTTTAGAGTGACCACAGGAGGGGGTGGGGGTTGGCCATTTTACCAGCCACACCTCTGGGTGGGCCAAGGAATCTATACGCAAGGGAAGAAAGATTATGCCATATTGGTTTTAGGTAGAGAGGGGCACTGTGGGATAGTTTACAGTAAAACACACAGGAAGTGCACACAGGAAGTGCTGCAAAAGTGGGTTGGGGGCCCTCATGGGAAATTTTACCCCATTGGCTAGGAAGTGGCCAGGACGTTCCCCCACCCACCCTCTTGTGAACATCTCTATGGACCTGCCAAAGACAGAAGAAGTACTACAACGGCTGTTGAACCTGTGGAGAGAAGCCCCAATGGCTGATCTTCTCCCACATGTACCCAGGACAAAGCAGTGGACTTTAAGGGCCAGTTAGCTGACCTCATGTTAAACTACACAAAAGCTGCAGGAATCCCATGTTACCGAAGAGACCAGCTGAGAGGTTCCAAATGGAACTGTCTTAAGGCCTTTTGATAAGTGTCAAAGTGTACTCCTCCTGCCTAGCCATAAAAGCTGGGGCTTACACACTTTTTCAAGGATTTTTGCCTGACGAACCGACAGAAGACTGAGACAAACCTGGGAAGTTGATCTGAGAAGGTGCGTTGCCACTGGGCCAAAGATTCAGGTTGCTCCTGCTCACGGCTTTTTTGCAGAAACAAATCTGTTTCAGTGGGACGTCAAGGAGAGGTTATCTGGCCTCATGGATCCATGTTTGGCAACAGCTTGCAACCCTGCCCCACTGGAGGAACCTGAGCTCCAAAAAAGCAACTAAGTCAGAGATGGCCCAATTTATATCTTGACAGTCGGGCCCTCTGTCCTTAGTGATGGTGGTTTCACTCCATCCATCATGCTGGCAGAGGTTCTTCCACCTGATTTATATATTTGATGGAAGCACCTTCCTCAGTACGGACGGAGGTGGATCCATCCATCTAATGCTTGTCCTCTGTTGGTGGAGTACATTTGTCTGTTTCAGAAAGTACCCCATCTGCATTGCCATGGCGGTTTATCTCACATCAAATTTAAATGTGTCCTTCATCACAGCGGTGTTGCAGTGGTCTTGCGATGGAGTAATGTCATGACGGACGTGTTTACTGTATACCATTCACGTATCCTTCCTTGATGACGGATGCGTATATTTTGTTTTATGTCCATTTTGTTCTTGTAATTATTTTTCATACATTTTTATTAACACTGTTGGACCTGGACCTTTTTGCAGGTTTATCCCAGAACTTTTTGCCTTCCTCCTGTATTTTTTCTGACCGGTTTTTGTTGGTTTTATGACTCTGGGCACTTTACCACTGCTGATCAATGCTAAAGTGCATGTGCTCTCTATTGTAAACATGGTAAGATTGGTCTACACCTGTTTGGCATATTTAATTTACCTGTAAGTCCCTTGTACAGTGGTATCCCATATGCCCAGGGCCTGTAAATTAAATGCTACTAGTGGGCCTGCAGTACTGCTTGTGCCACCCACCGAAATACCCTTTCAAACCTGTCTCAGGCCTCTGCCGCTGCCGGCCTGCGTGCGCAGTTTACTGCCACAGTGACGTGGCACTTAAAGTGTTTACCACGTCTGAAACTCCCCTTTTTCTACATATAGGTCATCCCTAAGGTAGGCCCTTAGTAGCCCTATGGGCAGGGTGCTGTGTAGGTAAACGGTACCACTGTCTCTGCCCCCTGTAGTGTGTCTGGAGCCAGGGCTGGGGCTTGAATGGGGCTGTTGGGCACGTCTGAAAAGTGTTTGAAGTGCCTCCAGAACAAAGAATTTTGGAAAATAAGTACAGGGGCCGTGACCCCATATTTTTAGATACTGCGTGAGACTTGTAACCAGCCGCTGCTGGCTTTACAGACTGCACCTGGCCAGAAGGAACTGTTATGCTGCCAAGAGGAACAACCATTGAACTCCCTTGTCTGTTGTGCTGACCTGTGGCTTGCTGGGCTGCCAGAAGGACTGCCTGCTTCCCTACAAGGACTCTGTGTGCTGGCCTGCTGCATCTATCCTTGCTTGATGCCCCCAGTGATCTCCTAGGGCTTGGTGGCCTGCCTTGTGGTTGTGAGAAATTAGCGCGTGGTGAGCGCTTTATGATTTTACTTATTCAGCGCGTGGGGAGTGCTGTATGGTCCACTTGTCCAGTGCAAACTAACTGGCTCAATATCCCTGCAATCAGCATGTGGAGAGTGCTTGATTCTGGACCTTTGTTCAACTCTGCAACTGGGCAGGTTGAGAAAGTGCAGGAGGAGCACTTTCCCTGCCTTAAAGGAACAACCAGAGTACATTGCATGGCGAGCACTCCTCTGCCTCATCTGTGTGTGGACAGTGCATCAAGACCCATGAGAAGCACGTGTAGAGCGCTTTCGACCAACGAATCCATGGCAATCGGAGGCACCACTCATCAGTTTATGTCCTTGCCGCCTGAAGTCCCAACGCAACGTCCAGCGAGTGGTGGGCCTGAGCGCAACCCTCAGCCCTCCAAGAGACGCCCGCCTGTTGAGTAGCTGCAGTGCCCTCAACGGAAAGGAAAGCCCAGGCTGGGTTTCCCGCGTTGCCTAGCAACACCAACGTCACTGTCGGCGGGGCCCAGCATTTGTGGAAGGCCGGGGTGAAGAGAACAGAGCCGACAGAGACTTCACTCCGTGTCCTGCCGCCAAAGGGAGGCCTCGTCCAGCACCACAGCACTGAAGGAGCCTGTGCAGCTCAAGGCTGGTTGGTGAGTGACCTGCCTCATCTGACGGCCCGAGGAGGCCAGTGCGGAGTCACTAACTCTCACCGCAGTTGTTCGGCAGCTGCTCTGCGTGTCCGTGGGCAGCTGCCTTGTGCGATTTTCCCATGCGGGAGGTGGGGACCGAGGTAGCTCTCCCCGCCGACTTGGCAAGTGTGTGCGCCCTTTCCCTTCGCTTGTGACCTACCTGTGGGGGGGGCACTTGTTCTTTGGTGGCATACCTTAGGGGAGCATTTTCAACTCAGCGGGCCAGATGGGAAGGAATCCTCCGTGGAGGTCCCGGTCTTGCTGAATCTGTGTACCCTAAAGATTATTGTTGGGGCGCAGTGCCCTATGGTCTGGCATTAACTACCATATTAAGTGCTGTAGGTGCACCTGCGCTTCCGGGCCCCATATGCTTGGTCTGGGTACTGTGGGACACCTGAGAAAAGTGCATGGTAACTTTGGGGGTCATTACGATGGCGGGCGGACAAAGTCCGCCTGCCACCGTAACGGAATGCGGGACCGTCCACAAGGGGTGCAGCGGTCCCACACCTGATATTAGGATGCCACCGCCACCGTGGCGGTGGCAACCCCTATTCCCAGCATTGTGGCCGGTGGTGCTCACAGCACCGCCCGCCACAATGCTGGGAATAGACGTCGTGCAGTGGCATGCACAAGGTGACAGGCACCGCGCGGTGCCTGCCACTTTGTCCATGCCAATGCAGGGGGGTACCATAGGTACCCCCCATGTGCACCCCCCACCACCCCAACTTTCTGGGGGCCCGCTACGGGCCCCCAAAGGCAAAGACCACATGCCTTTCCATGGCGGCACCGCCGCCATGGAAAGGCTGATCTCTGCAATCATCGTAATATGGATGGCGGTGTCTTGCAGACACCGCCACCATATTAACCATGTTTTCCGCCGGTCGACAAGTCGACCGGCGGGAAAGCGGCGGACGGTCCTTCCGTCCGCCGCGGACCCCCCAGCCCGGCCAGCGGTGACTACCGCCGGCGGGGGCGATCCGCCCGCCATCCTAATGGGCCCCTATGTTATGACTGCCTCTATGGTGATTCATATATCTTCGTGTTATAACCAAACTGCTGCATCTCATTCTCTGAAGTTCTAAAATATGTCGTTTTGATCCCAACAGTATCAGGGTAATGAGTATAATTTCAGGATCTGCATATTATGTACAGGGATGGTGGTATCATAACATGTGCAATCTATGAGTTTGTACCCTGGATCACTGACAGAATATTGACAACAAAAATGTCGAGGTACAAAAATATCGGGACAAAAATATCGTTGTCCAGAATATCGAAGTCCTATCTACATAATGGTAAGTACAAAAATATCGAAAAAAATATCGTTAAAAATATCGTTTTTAAAAATATTGTTTTTTTTAAATGTTTAAAAAATAATGTAAAATAAAGTAAATAATACATATAATTAAAAAAATATATGGGGTCCATTACGATGACTGGCGGATGCACCTCAGCGATGCTGGCGGTGGGAGAAAACGCTGTTTTCCGCCAGTGAGCTGCGGTGCACCAGCCCGCAATATTACAATGGCCAAATCCAGCTCATTGTCCGTCCGCCGCGGTGCGACGTGGACCGCCATCAAAACGCACCCACCACCGCGGCAGAGACAACCAATAGAGAGCCACCGCCGTGCGGAATGACGTCCCTCCCGCCGTACAAATTAGGATGCGCAAAACAGCCAGGCACACCGCTGCAGAGAAACCGGCCAATCTGAGCATACGGAAGCACCACAGCGGAGCGCAAATTCGAATCCCGGAGCCAACCGCCATGGACCCGGCACTACACGTCTTCCCGGTGCTGTACATGATACACCTCCAGCAAGCCATGGACCGTGGCGGATGCCGCCGCAGGTACGCCACCACACAACTCCGCACACAAACACAACCCACAACTCCATGTCTGATGTAAGGTCCCTGCCCCCACCAGACACCCTGGTGGGGACAGGAACACAACCACAGGTGTAGCCACACATGTCCTACCTGCCACTAGTCCACCCCTCCACACCCAGGCCACCATGTCCGCGATTCTCAAATAATGTCCAGTTCACGTGACCGCAGTGGTGAATCCGCGTTAAAAAATGCATACAATGTAGTAGGCTGGGCCAGCGCAAGGCATGGGCAGTGCACAAAGTACACAGGGTAACACCTCCACACTCCACACACTAGGCCCACCCACACCATGAAGGGACATGCCACGTGATCTTCCTGTGCTCCCACATGCCCAAAAACCAGCCAGGTGAACACACACACTGCACCACACAACAAACAACTAGGAAGACAGCCTTATCAGGTGTGGCTGCAGAGTAACACACAGCGTAGAAGCACTGGGCCAGGGGAACACACACACCACAACAACATCACACTCATGGCAAGTAAACTGAGTCCAAGGACAAAATAAACACACACAGACAATGAACAAACACTCCAATGGACACACAGCCTTCCAAGTCACACTGACATACCCCACACTGACACACAGCAACAAACACAGACCACATGCCAACAGCAATGGAGGACAACAAATAGGAAACCCAAAGTGAGGTGCACACAAATGGAATGGCAAGGAGCTGAACACCAACAACGTGTACATCACATGCAAGGGAAGGAACACATAACAACAACCCCAGCCCAAAAATCCACACATGGCAGTCACAGTGAGTGAAGTCAAACCACAGTCACCTCACTGCAACAACTCAGGGAGACAGCAAGGCAACCCATGTATAGGAACAGGGATGAAAGGAAGGGTATGAAGTCTAACACTGATCACCCACACATCTGTATCCAAATACATCACAGGAGTATGTCAGCAGCACAACACACAGGGCCCATTGCAACACTCCATGACTGTCAAACACAAGTATGAACCTTCACACAACCCCCACACTCATCACACCTGCAGCACACAACACCAGTGACAAACACACAGAAGCTTGCCAATAATGTCCAGTCAATAGACTGACAAGCAAACACACCCCCTGGGGGATATCCACAAACATCACACACACACAGGGATGGCAGAACCACTGTACGCACAAAAACAACAGTCAAACACAGAACACAATCAAAACACACACACAGAACTACTACAATAACAGACAAGACCTGTGCAGTTAAACAGTGGAAATCCAATGGGAGCACAGACACAACAGGAGTACACAACCTCATTAGTCATGATAAATGCACAGACAACATACCACAACACATATAAGAAGTGCATCCACTAAAAACAATAATGGAGAACAAAAGGCAGAAATGGGCCTACAATGACACATAGACAGACATACCACACCACCCATCAACTCAAAATGGTGTCATAGTGTACCACATGTCTGCACATGCACAACAATGACCATAGACACATCAAATATGAGAGGAGAAAACACCAAGGATGCACATAAAACAAGCACGGGAACCACAACAGACCTCAGTCCATGTGACAGACACACAAGTAAGGCACACCACAATGGCAACACACATCTGAATCAAACACAACAACAACACACACACTGACAGGCAAATAGAACACCACACACAGAGCATCTGTCAACTGCATGACACAACACAACACAAACACTGCACACAGCCACATCAGCCCCAACACATGCACAGGCAAAGATATCAACATGCTACAACAGCTAAACATCAGGGGGTGCACAACAGGCAAGGACAAGGCAACATACACTCACAGCACTGCATGCACACCAAGCAGTGTGTGCACAACACACATACCAGTTACAAACAGAGATGAGTGACACACAATGAACACACACAACAACAATCTAAACATCACACACACAACAACACACCGAGGAAGTCAATCAGTCCACAGCAAACACACCTACTTCCAAGCCAACACACACAGATGCACAAGTCTGGGACACAAAAGTTGAAACAACATGATCAGAGGAAACAAGACATTGTCAATGTTGAAGTGGCAAATAGAGCATGTGTCACAGTAAACCATACCCACACAGTAACCCTTTATTTAGCAAGGACACTGACAAGGCAGACAACAGGAGTACATTTATTTACATTTCACACAGTTATGCAGCACAATTTAGACAAGAGCAAGGCCAGTGGCCAGGACACAGTGCAGGTGAGGCACATGAGAAGCTGCACAGGCAAGGGGCACACAGCAGTGAACAGCAAGGCTAGTGGCCAGGACACAGTGCAGGTGAGGTACATGAGAAGCTGCACAGGCAAGGGGCCCACAGCCGTGAACAACAAGGCCAAGGGCCAGTCCAAAGTGCAGGTGAGGCACATGAGAAGCTGCACAGGCAAGGGGCACACAGCAGTGAACAGCAAGGCCAGTGGCCAGGACACAGTGCAGGTGAGGTACATGAGAAGCTGCACAGGCAAGGGGCACACAGCAGTGAACAACAAGGCCAAGGGCCAGTCCAAAGTGCAGGTGAGGCACATGAGAAGCTGCACAGGCAAGGGGCACACAGCAGTGAACAGCAAGGCCAGTGGCCAGGACACAGTGCAGGTGAGTTACATGAGAAGCTGCACAGTCAAGGGGCACACAGCAGTGAACAGCAAGGCCAGGGGACAGTGCAGGTGAGGTACATGAGAAGCTGCACAGGCAAGGGGCACACAGCAGTGAACAACAAGGCCAAGGGCCAGTCCAAAGTGCAGGTGAGGCACATGAGAAGCTGCACAGGCAAGGGGCACACAGCAGTGAACAGCAAGGCCAGTGGCCAGTCCAAAGTGCAGGTGAGGCACATGAGAAGCTGCACAGGCAAGGGGCACACAGCAGTGAACAGCAAGGCCAGTGGCCAGGACACAGTGCAGGTGAGGTACATGAGAAGCTGCACAGGCAAGGGGCACACAGCAGTGAACAGCAAGGCCAGTGGCCAGTCCAAAGTGCAGGTGAGGCACATGAGAAGCTGCACAGGCAAGGGGCACACAGCAGTGAACAGCAAGGCCAGTGGCCAGTCCAAAGTGCAGGTGAGGCACATGAGAAGCTGCACAGGCAAGGGGCACACAGCAGTGAACAGCAAGGCCAGTGGCCAGGACACAGTGCAGGTGCGGTACATGAGAAGCTGCACAGGCAAGGGGCACACAGAAGTGAACAGCAAGGCCAAGGGCCAGTGAAAAGCGCAGAGTGAGTACATGACATCCAGCACTGTGAATGTGTGGTACAGTACTCTGCCATGGTCAGCAACACACTCAGGGTGTGAAAAATGGGCAGTCTATGGCACCACTATGGGAGAGACATGTGTGTGAGGGGGACTAACACTCAGACTTGTCTGGCAGTATGACTGGGAGGTGGCTGTCTGTCGGGGCCAGTTGGGGTACTGGCTCGGGGAGAGAAAGGCCCAGCTGGGGTCGAGCCATCAGTGTACTGGGAAGCCTGAGGGCTGCTAGGTCCAGGTGTGGCAGAGCCAGCAGTGGTTTGGGAAGCCTGAGGGCTGCTAGGTCCAGGTGTGGTAGAGCCAGCAGTGGTTTGGTAAGCTTGAGGGCTGCTAGGTCCAGGTGTGGTAGAGCCAGCAGTGGTTTGGGAAGCCTGAGGGCTGCTAGGTCCAGGTGGGGTGGTGGCACGTGGAGGTGGACTCATGCTTGCACGAGACCCAGTGTGTGGGGGTGAATTTTGAGGGGTGCCCTTCCGCTTCTTGGGGATTTGATATGGCTTCCCTGTCCTGGGATTCATGCCAAGTGGGGTGTATACAACAGGCACACTCGTCACAAAAGCTGGATCATGTGCAGATGCTGGTCCCCCCTCTGGGGACATGCTGGATTCTTTGAGACGCTTGGCCCTGAATTGCCTCTGCCCCTGCATCACCTGTTTACCAGGTGTCCCCCCTACAGTGGCCTCCTTTCCCTGCTTCACAGGGCTCTGGATGGGAGTAGATGTTGTGGGTGAACTTGCCTTGGAGCTCTTCTTACGTGTACCCTTAGCAGGCACCTGTTTGTCACTGGGCACGGAAACTGTGTGCTTGTCTCTGCGAGACACTTTTGGGACAAGTGAGTCCTTGGCAGGGGATGCCCCTGGGGCATGTGAGCCTGAGGCCTGCTTCTTGCCATCCTTGCCCTGGCTGTGGCCTGAAGGGCTTTTCCCTCTGCGATCTGGTGTGGGTTTACCTTTCTGTGGGGATGGTGTCTGCGGCCTGGACTGCTTGGGCTGCTGCTGCTGTGTGCTGCGTGTGACATATCTTTCCCTTAATGTCTGGGGTGTGTGCTCACTATCATCAGATGCATCCACTGGCAGGGTGGTGGGCCTAGGGACTGGAGCTGGACCATGGGATTGGGCAAGTTGAATGGCTGCTGTCACTGCAGAGGACAGAGACTGTACAGTCCGGTGGAGCCCACCCACGTCGGAATGAACGCCCTCCATGAAAGCCACCACCTGTGCCAATTTTTTGTCATGGTCCAGAAAGGCATTGAGGAGAGCTGTCTGACCCACACACAGCTGGTGCAAAAGGTCCACCGACTCAGCACTGATGGCAGCAGGGGGGACAGGGGCAGCGGTGCCTGGGATGAAGGACACTCTTCCCTTTTTCGTGTTGCGAACACGGGCAGCAACAGTGGGAGTAGCAGGGAGGGTGGGCACTGAACACTGTTGGTGGACGAGGAGGCAGAGTCCCCGTTTTCTTCTGATGAAAACATAGATGCATCACCGCCGTCGTTAGATGGCGTAGAGGTCTGCGTTTCTGGCTGTGACTCCTCTAGAAGACTACGGTCCCCCTCTGATGCGCTGGTGACATCCGTGTCACTATGCAGGTGAGCAGCACTTGTGCCTGATGCCTCACCACTGGTGTCCGTCCCGTGTCCTTCCGTGCCCATGTGAGATGCTGCATGAGAGAGGGAGGGAGAGAGGATCAGTACATTTGCATCAAGTTTACAAATATCTGCAAGGGAAGCATCAGTAATGATGGACAATCATCCATGTTGGACAACACCATGGGCAGTGACATTGTGCAACCTCAATCCAAACATCGAAATTACCGTGGCATGATGCAAACTTGACATAATACACCCATGTGATGGACACACAGCCAATTAGCATGTTGGTGGCTTCCTCTAACCACACACACATATCCCTCTGTGCACACCTAGGGCCCTGAAGGGGTCAAAGATTCTACTCACAACATGTTGCCACTGTCACATCTTGAGCCAGCAGAAGTGTCCAACACAGAGACAGACTCCAACATATCCACACACAATGTCCATGGGCACATGCCATCCACCTTGTCGTATCTTAGGGCACAACTACAGTTGCACATTGGTGTTAGATGTGTAGCCAGCACAAATCTGACATCAGCCAATGCACACATTGATGACGGCACACTCAGACCATGCACTCTGCTGGACCCTGACATGGGATGTCTGTGACGACACCAATGAAGATGATACCAGAAGGCCACAACTACAAATGTGAAGTCAAGGGCCATTACACCAATGACATGGGAAGGTACATGTAGGGGGAATGCATGACAACTGCACCCAACACCGCGGCCACTTACATGCCATTGCATCACACTAGCAACATCACAGCCCTACACTGGCCCAGGCTTGGAGCACATGCTGCAAAACTACAACCAAAGTCACACTCACAGAATACTCACCACCAGCTTGCTGCTGATGCACCTTCAGACGTGCATCCAGTTCAGGCTGCGTCACAGCTAAAATGCGTGCCATCAGTGGTGTCATGCTGCGCCGCGCCAACCTGCCGGCCCGAGGGATCAGCCCCAGTGTCATCTCGGCCACGTTCCTGCTCAGCCGGGCGATGTCATCCCACCTCTTGTGACAGTGGGAGCACCGTCTGTTTGAGACACCCAGTGCACGCACCTTTGATGCAATGGCCCTCCACACGGCCTTGCGCTGGTTGACTTTGAGCTGCAGACATGGGAGACAAGAGGGGGCAACAATCAGTGTAACCGACCACCATTTCCCAGTGCAGGACCATGACACTGACTCATCCCAAATTCAGCCATTACTTTAGCAGAGACAATAAATCAGCAAAATTCAAACATCATCATGTGGGAAACACACATTAATGCATGCAGGTATGAGGGTGGACACAGTACATGCCCATCTCATGGCCATGCAGGACGCCAGCCGAGAGCTAAATGTGTATGCTGACCACATCTAATGCAATATTCTGGGAATACCAAGACATGCAGGACATCACTACATATGTCACTGTGAACACTCACTGTGCCCAACACTGCGCAGCCCTCAAAGCACTTGCCCTTCAAATGCCACACTGTGTCATGGAGGTCACATTGAGGGACATGACCTCACAAACGCAACCCCTCATCACAAGGCCTGTCGTGTGCAATCTACATCTCTGTAATGGCTCATTGATGGAGACTCAAGAGGAAAAGCACAGATTTTACACTCTGTACATTCAGTGTTGTGTCACTGTCAGATTGGGCAGTGAATATGCAGTCCATTTGGGGTCACACAGAGGTCCAACGTGGGGCATCTCATCTTTTACATGGAGGGACTATTTGGAAACACAAACAGTGCCAACACATGCGAGTATGTGCACATGCTGGTGGTGATGGAAGGGTCCGGGCACAATAATGTTGGAATGTACTGTGTCATAGGTGAATGACCAACAAGAGTGTCACCCTGGGGGATTGAGGTCCTGAGTATAGTGCAGAACTAGAGATGAGGCACATATTGAGTCAGAACAAATGCCCTCACTACCCTCTGGACAACAACACTAGACTAAGGCCACAGATGGGCCTGTGAAGGGCATCAGGGACACACACAGACATTCAGACTGGCAATCACTGTCCTGACTCGTGAAATGAAAAGGTACAGCCTCACTGTATGTCTGACAAGACATTATACTTCCCTCACATCTGGATGTGCAGGCAGGGAAACGTGTTGAATAGGCTAAACACACCTTCCCCCTGGAAACAGCATGCTAGGCAGTGCATGACCCAACCCCACACTCCCACGCACATACTGCAGCAGATCAACTTCATGTGTGTCCCTCCCCTGCACTCTCACTCACACTCTGAGATACTCACCATGACATTTGGCGCACCAAAGAGCCTTGGATACTGGTTGAGCACCTCGTCCACCAGGACCTCCAGTTCCTCGGTGGTGAAGGGAGTGGGACGGATCTTATCAGTCCTCGCCATCACTCTGGGCAGGAGACAGCAGCAGCAGCAGTTGGTGGTGAGGGGTCTCAGGCAGCAGTCCCTGAAGGCAGCAGCAGGTGAGGGGTCTCAGGCAGCAGTCCCTGAAGGCAGCAGCAGGTGAGGGGACTCAGGCAGCAGTCCCTGAAGGCAGCAGCAGGTGAGAGGTCTCAGTCAGCAGTCCCTGAAGGCAGCAGCAGGTGAGGGGTCTCAGGCAGCAGTCCCTGAAGGCAGCAGCAGGTGAGGGATCTCAGGCAGCAGTCCCTGAAGGCAGCAGCAGGTGAGGGGTCTCAGGCAGCAGGCTCAGTGAGCTGTGGCAATGTGTGGCTCTCTCACAGAGATATATAGCCTACAGGGCTCGTTTCTGTGGTTCTAAGCTGCTGCAATTGGCGTTCCAGGTCTGCCTCATTCAAATACATCCAATGACCGGCCCGCGGTGGCGGAGCACGCCTACCGCGATATTCAAACTTGCATCAGGCTACCGCGATTGCGCTTCCCATTGGCTGGAAGGCCATGCTCCATGGCGGTGACACACCGCAGGGGACAGGCGTGCTGTACGGCGGTGGTGCATCTTTCAAGTGCATCCAATGACCGCCCCGCGGTGGCGAAGCACGCCTACCGCGATTTTCAAACTTGCTTCAGGCTACCGCAATTGCGCTTCCCATTGGCTGGAAGGGCATGCTCCATGGCGGTGACACACCGCTGGTGCCAGGCGGTAGCTACCGCGATTCCAGGCCCATGCGTTGCTATGAGTGACCGGGATCTGGGTGTTGGAGTATGCCATCCGCCATTAGCCATGTGTATATGCCTATCAATCCCGCTATGGTGTCTTGGGCCATGGCGGTGACACACCGCTGGTGTCAGGCGGTAGCTACCGCGATTCCGGGCCCATGCATTGCTATGAGTGACTGGGATCTGGGTGTCGGAGCATGCCATCCACCATTAGCCATGTGTATATGCATATCAATCCCGCTATGGTGTCTTGGGCCATGGCGGTGACACACCGCTGGTGCCAGGCGGTAGCTACCGTGATTCCGGGCCCATGCATTGCTATGAGTGACCGGGATCTGGGTGTCGGAGCATGCCATCCACCATTAGCCATGTGTATATGCCTATCAATCCCGCTATGGTGTCTTGGGCCATGGCGGTGACACACCGCTGGTGTCAGGCGGTAGCTACGGCGAGGGTGCAGCATGACATTGTTGACTATGGGCATGATAGTGTTGTTTGAGCATGTTTAAGGCAGCAATGGACACATCGTGCTGTGTCAATGTCATGGGTCAAATCTGTACTTCGAACAGTGGTCACTTCCAAAATATCATGGCACTTGATGTAACTTAAATGGGCTATAGTTAGTAATGACATCCTAAACTTCATATCTTACACCAAATGCAACACTGAAAGGACTAATGGGGCACATTACTCCTACACAATTTCATATCTGACCCCCAAATTTAGCCCCAATTTCATGTCTCTCACCCCATTTTGGCCCCAATTTAATATCTGACACCAAATAAGTTCCCCCAATGTCATATCTGATCCAAATATTTACACACATAGTCATATCTCACACAATATGTCACTATACAGTACATGATTGTACAAACATTTCAGAATTATCTTCATTACTCACCACATATGTCACACTGTTGTCTGTTTGGTATCACCAATTACAGCCTTCATGTAAGGTTATTGTTCGCAGTAGCAAATCCAACAGTATATGTCCACATGGACATGTGTGTGCTCTACACACTCAAGGATGTTAATTACATCACCGGCACACTTGGCATTATGTACCTCCTTATTTCTTTGACTTGTATCTATGCCTTTGGGTATGTTTTGTCTCCATATCTGCCAAATTACTTGTGTCATTGTGTCGGGTATGTGCTCATGTTGTTCTGCCTGTCGTATGTGATTTTGTTACATGTATTTTCCACAGCTGTGAGTATGTTGATAGTGGATTTGATGTGTGTGGTGTGTTATGTTGGTACTCACCAAGGACAGGTGCATTGACCTTGTTCACATGAAGATTGTTGGCTTGGTGATGGACTGTAGCCAAAAGTGGTGATGGTGCTCACTGACTGGGAACTTTGATATGGCATCTGTGACCAGTATAAGGTGACCCACAATTCGCTGGACATTGATGTGATGCGTGTGCTTTCATTTGCAGTAATTGTGTGCAGTTTTTGCAGGGTGCACAATTAGGACACGTGTGCAGTGATATTAAACAAACATGAGTGGATAAGCCTGCTATGGTGTAGTAGCCTTTCTGGGGCACAAGCTGTTCCTGCGCAGTGTGGGTGAACTGATGGTGCTGTTGAATCAAGCTAATGATGGCATCCAAGACAGGTGAGATATACCTTGATAGGGCTGGCTGTGACACCCATCAAACTCTGACTTATGTTGTATTGAAGGTACCAGAGGCCAACAAGTGATGCACAGCCAGCATCTTTGTCTGCGGAGGATTGTTGAGAATCCGCTGTGTTGTTCCTGACAGGCTGTGTGGAATGTGGGTCAGGATGCTTTTGATAGTAGTCCTTTAGTACCTGTGTTGTGCGATGACATCCGCTGTTGTTATGTGTATGAGGCTGTTGTGTATTTGTTATGTACTCAGTATGTTCATGCGCTGACTTGTAGGTATACTGGTGTGGCTTTGTCCTGGTGGTGTTGTAGGTTGTTTTTGTGGCACTGTTGTGTCTCCAAGCAGCTGGAGTATTAGCTCCATGGCAACTGTTGTACTTTAGTTGTGTGTCTGGGCAGTGCTACCTTCATAAGTGCAGATTGACGTTTGTCTACAGTCCATTTGGGTCACATACCTTATCCACTTGTTGTGTGCCACATTGACAATCTGTGTGCTTGTTGATGATATTGTGCAGTTGTGTCATTGTGTCTTGATCCACGGCGACACTGAATATGCAGATGCTTTTCATTATTAGTCACTGAATTGTGATTACCAGCATGTATGGCATGTGTACTGATGACAGTGGATATTAGCACAGGCTTGTGAATATGTATGTGAGTGTCTCTAAACTTGTGTGGATTTGCATTGGCTCACATTCCATGATGAGTCCTTCAGAACTGGACAAATTGTGTAGTTCATGTGTCCCCTGTCATGATTGCACAAGAATGTGTGGCAGATACAGCAGCCACTTTGAAGCCAGCAGTGTTTCTGTTTCACACATGTCCTGTATCATTCACTGTCAGGGCTGTTTGCACCAGATTTTGATATGTGACTATTAGCATTCACAGAAACAGTTTCCATGTTTGTTGTTCTCACTGTGCGAATACTGAAGAAGTGTAATACAATGTTTTCTCAAGGTGTCACGACTTTTGACTTGCACTGTATGGTGCATTGTGATGCCAGTCAATGTTTGCGCTGTGTCAATCAAAAGCTACAGATTTGTGCACATCTCATGTTCTGTTGCAATGACGTGTCCCCTTTCATCTCTCCTAGGAGGCGACCTAATGTGTATCGTCCAGTCACCCTGCTGGCTAACATTGAGGATGATGACGTGATATGCAGGTTCCGTCTGGACCGCACAAACATCCAAGACCTGTGTGCCATGTTGGATCCACACCTGCGGGCTGGCAGGACATACCCAACAGCATTAACTACTGAATTGAAGGTGATGGCGGCACTGCATTTCCTGGCTAGTGGGTCATTCCAGGAGACAGTGGGCATTGCAGGGGTTATGTCTCAGCCCACCTTCAGCATGGTGCTACGGGATTTCCTGTCGGCCATGATGCAGTACAAAGACCAATACATTAGTTTTCCAAGGAGGGCGGCTTTGGCGGATGTGAAGGCGGATTTTTATGCCCTTGGTCACATCCCTAATGTTGTAGGTGCTATTGACTGCACACATGTTGGCCTTGTTCCACCACAGGCACGGGAACACATTTATAGGAATCGTAAACATTCACATTCCATCAATGTGCAGGTGGTGTGCCAGGCCGATATGATCATATTGCATGTCTGTGCCAAGTTTCCCGGGTCTCTGCACATGATTCCTACATCCTGCACAACAGCATTGTGCCCCAGCTGATGGCCAATCTACTTCCGGAGCGGGCATGGATTGTGGGTGAGTGGGCAGAGTCAAGTTGTGTGCTGTGTGTGCCATGCTGTCCTCTGCCACAGTTGTATTACTTAATCGGTATGTTTTTTTAACACCTAGGTGACTCTGCATATCCCAACAGACCGTGGTTGCTGAGCCCACTACGCAATCCTAGGACACCGTCTACAACAATGCCCATGGTAGAACACGTCGGGTGGTGGAGCGAACCTTTGGTCTCCTAAAATCGAGATTTCGCTGCCTGGACCGGACCGGAGGGGCAGTCATGTACTCACCCAAGATGGTGTGTCAGATAGTGGTAGCATGCTGCATGCTGCACAACCTGG
The DNA here is from genome assembly GCA_963921515.1 of Calotriton arnoldi. NCBI lineage: Eukaryota > Metazoa > Chordata > Amphibia > Caudata > Salamandridae > Calotriton > Calotriton arnoldi. The sequence goes on along the minus strand of CAWUFW010006372.1, from coordinate 1,110,168 downwards.
CCTTACGGAAAGGAATACCCATGATCATGGACGATGATGACCAGCCGAGGCCACCACCTGCGATACCACAAATGTCCAGTGACGAGGATAGTGGAGAGGAGGAAGGTGTCGACCAGCGTCGGCAGCTCATCAACCGCTACTTCACTTGAAGGTGAGTGACAATGTGCAACTGGTCCATTGTCTGTTGATGTAGTTGTTTGGGTGAAGGTCTATGTGATCTTTGTGAGTGCATCCTGTTGTTGACTCAGTGCTGGCTGCCTATGTGTTGGATACAGGGTAGTTTGGAACAGCTACAGGATGTCTATGTTGGTACTGTTGCACATTGTAATGTGTGCATATTGTTGTACAGTGAGGACATGTGTTGTGTGATGGCTGTGATGCCACCACCTGACTAGTGACTTTTGTTCTGTTGTCTTTTGCTAGGTCCCTTCTGCCCCTCCTTGCCTACAGAGGATCCATGCTCCTGTGACATTGTAACCATGGTAAACATTGCACATACTGTGATAAACATGGAGCAGACTCAAATACATTTGTGCGTTATTGTTGTTTATTTCCAATGGGTATATGTGAGAGGGAAGTGGATATTTACATAAGTGTGAATGGGGAATCAATGAGTTGGCAGTCATGGTAGATGAGACAATCGGGTAGGCACCACATTGATGTGGTGACACAGTCCAACAGACGGATGCCATTACCATGGCAGTGTGGGTAAGGACAGTGTACAGAGTCAATGGTTGGGTGAAGAGTGTTGCCATCATGGCTGGCTCTTTGACTGGCGTTTGCTAGGTGCTTTGCCACGGGTGAGTCCCAAGTTTTTCTTTGGACGGCCCCTTCTTCTTTTGGCAGGGGGGGCATCGCCTGCTGGGCCAGTGGGGTCTGAGGAGTCACCCCTCTCCGTGCCCGCAGGGGTGGATGATGAACTGTCATCCTGTGTGGCAACGGGGGGAGGTGGAGGTGTGGTCTGTGGCACTGGCCTGTCCCTCTGTACCGCCACTAACTGGCCCATGAGGTCCACGATTTGTCCCATATGGTCGTCCATGGACCTCAGCAGACGTTGGAGCTCCAGGGCATCTTCGTGGGCCTGGCCCATATGTGCCTGTGTGCGTTCATAGGCACCCACAACTCTGGTGATGTTAGCCAGGGCTTCGGTCACAGTGTCCTGTGGTGTTGGAGTCCCACTTGTCCTCCCACCTGCCCTGCTATCACTGACCTGTTGCCTCACCACTCTAGCCACACGCCTGCCCTCCACAGTTGATGGTGTGGGCTGGGCATCCTCTGGGGCAGGGCGAGTGTTGCAGGCAACGGTGGTAGTGGTGGTGGTGGTGGCAGCACAGGTCGTTCCAGCAGGGGTCAGCGTTGATGTTGTTGCTGATGGGGGGGGGGCAGTGGGGTCATGTGACCGGTTGTGCCCTGGCACACCAGATGGGCCGGCTAGGAGTTCCTCATCCAAAGAATCCAGGGACTCCGCATCAGAGTGTCCATGTTCCGGGGGATGAGACTGGCTCTGCAGGTTGAGGTTGTTGTCCTCTGCAGTCAGTTGTTGGTTACCTGTGGAACAGAGGGTACATAGTCATTGACTTACACCTATCTTGCTTGCTGTGTTTGATGTCTCTTATATTCATGTTATGCAACACACAGTTACGTATTTCATAAGTAGAATGTCTGCACAATGATGTTCGTCATGACATGATGTGGAGGTACATACATCTTTTTCCATGGTGTGACAAGTCATTGGATACCATGCCCCACGTGAAGCTCTTTGTATTGAACTGATTGGTTGTCATCTGACAACTGGCTGCTATGCGACTTGATGTAATGCATCTTTGCTGATTACTCTTCCTGACAAATGTTACATATGCACATGTACTAGACATTGTACCATTGTTATCTCATGCATACCTTTGTAATGTTCCGTGCTTGTATTTCATTGCTCAACAGACCATGCCTTTTTATTGTTACTATGGTCCTTCATGCTCAGCACCCATGGAATTTACAGCTAGCATTCGGTGCAGTGCATATATGGTCCCTGATTTGCTTACACATGGGTTTAGTTGAGTCACAGTTCTGTTTCTGTCACAGTTACATACGCATCGCTGTCTGCATTCTATCAAATGGAATGTAATTGGGGTGTATTTTGTTGTGATGCGTGGCCTTGTGTTGGCATTAGCTCAATGCTTTCATTGAGGAATGGTGGGGTGCATGCACTGTCTGCTTACCTGTCCAGTTGTCATCCTTTCGGTGGACTTTCTACCACATGGTTCTGGGTGGGGGGAGTAGTCCATCCTGCTCAGCTGTGGGACAAGGGGGCCTGGTGGGAGTTGTAGTGCAGGCCTCCCTATTCCAAACACACCTCCCTGGAAAGATGGCTACCTACCTTTTAGGTGAGGGTGAAGAACTGTTACTTCCTGCAGAAGAAGCAAGTGGAACTTCCTTGGGGCAATCTATAAAACAATTTGTAGGGAAATATTTAAAAAAAAATTGGGATGTTAGTGATCATTCCTCCGTGTTAGGTGGATCTCATAATAAAGACCGTACAAGGAGCCAAAGGACTGTAATGAGTGAAATAAATGACTCTATACTACCAGCTTTTGACCAAGTCCTGGGCGAACAAGGGGGGGTAAATGAAGGGAGGTTGTTTTCATTGGAACCTAGGTTATCGTCATCACCCCGCCTTTCCCGTAGTCGAATGGATAGTCCCTCAGTAGATAAGGAAGTATTGCAACAGACAGTTAATGGGCAGGGGAGGAAGGGAAATGATATTACCCCACAGGGCGCTATTTCCCCAGATACTCCTCAGTCGTCCTTGGCACTTGATATGACAGCAACCTCTGCCTCATCATTACTAGAGGTGATGTTTTTAATGCAAAAGACGCTTCAGGCAATATTAGAAGCCTTAGTCGAGAATAATGGGCAAGGGAAAACCCATAAAACCCAATTACATCTGATAGCAGAGGAATTAAAACAAATTAATAACTGCATGCCGACTATAGTCCGCCCAGTAGTGGAGAAGAGGGATCAGGAGTTATATGTATCACTATGTGCGAAGGAGGATGATGTTACACAGATTGAAAATCCCCCGACAGAATATATCTCAAAATGCCCTATGTTGGTAATTAAAAGGAGACCTTATGGGAGATTTAAGAGGTATAGACCCAAGCATAAGAACAGAAGGAAGCTGAAGACAAAGCTGAAAAGGACAAGAGGTTTACAGTCAGGGGAGAGCAATAAACAAGGTATGGCAATACAGGTTCAAGAGAAGTCATCAAGAGTTGGGGCTAGAAATAAAACGGGCTCAGGAGGGAACCGAAATAGAAAAGCTATAAGGACAGTGATGAGGATGAACACCTTGTGTGGAAGTGTGCAACCCAAAGGCCCGGGGATCCAGAGGAGTAAGGAAAGAACGGGGCGTAGGGGGGAGGGCGATCTAACCAGCAGGAGAATAAGAGGAGAGCCCTCTCTAGACCAACCCGGGATAAGAGTCTGCCCAAAGCCAGAGTCTGCAACAGTAGTTGGGAGGAACAGTGGGAGCATCAGGAAGTATGATAATAGTGAGCACCTATGGGTGTATATGGAACCATGGGGGCAAAGGGGGGGGAGAAAGCGGCGAAGGAAAATAAATCCCTTAAATCGCTCCAACCAATTACAAATACTGGTCAAATGTCCCACATTGGGTGGGGTTACTTCTGATGATATCAGACAAATAGGTTTCATAACTAATCCAGAAGGAAATGAGGTAACAAAGGTGCTTTTTTATTCTGAATTTGTAAAGCAGATGGTGATAAGGGCAGAGGGAGACCTGGAAAAGGAGGGAATAAGTCTTGTGTATGATTGCCAACTTGGTATAGATGAGGGTAATCCCGGGGACTCTGGGACCCTCACCCATCACGCAGGTTTACGCCCGGAGCAAATACAGTATGACATACTATGTGCCCAATATAGAAGAATACGCACTGATAAAAATCAAGGAGGGCTAAAAGTAAAGATAACAAATAGCGTAAAGGGGCCAGCCTTGAGTAATCGATTTGATCTATTGTCCGAATCCTCAATAAGTTGGGGGAATAGTATGGACGAAGGGTTGAGCGAGCTGGATTTGGAATTAGGGTCTTCACACAGCCTACGGACACTTTCATGGAATATAGGGGGATACAGAAGACAGTTATCCCAAGACACCTTTAGAGAAATGCTGGGTAGCTATGATATCTTGTGTTTTCAAGAGTCCTGGCTGTGTGAGATACCCGAACCTATAGATGGCTTTTTCATGCTTACTAAAGAGGCAGTACAAATGAATTTAGGGCGTCCCTCAGGGGGGTTGATCACGCTGGTATCATCAAAAAGAGCCAATAAAATAATTAATTTAAAAGCGAAATGTAGGTGGCTATTAGCCTGTCAGGTAGAACTGTACAGTGGTATGCGAGCAAGGGAACAAATAGTAGTGATCAACGTATATATTCAGCCAGGTGCAATAATAGATTATGAAAAGCAACTGGACCTGCTAGAGAAGGATCTAGAGGCTATTAGTACAACAAAAGCACCATATCTGATAATGATCTTAGGAGATTTTAACCATAAACTAGATCCTTCCCATAACGATAAACTATTTAAAGACCTTTTAACCATTGCCCAAGTACCGGCAGCAAATTTTGCTGGTGCTGGCAATTCCGCACAAGATAAACATTTAGTAAAATTCCTTGGATCCATAGGATTATTTAGTGCCAATGGACGGTTGAATACCGACTGCCCTGCAAGGAAGACCTTCCGCATAGGGAATCAGAATTGCCCAATCGAATATGCTTTTATAAACGCATGGTATTTCAAGGAAGTAGAACGATTTGAAATACTGCAGTGTGAAGGTAGCGACCACTGGCCCTTACAATTACAAATAAAGATGGAACAAGAGTCGGAAAGAGAAAAAGTGGTCCCCCTACAGACGTAGACGTATAACTACGCGCATAACTGAGGACAGCCTGAAATTGGTTAATAATTTAATAATTGATTACAGGGCTGTGGATGAATTGGCGCAAGGAGATACAATTTTAACCCGGTACGAGCATACAATAGAGCAGGTCGTAAATTGTCTAAGGATACAAGTAAAAGCAGGGCCCGCCTTTAAGAAAAAAGAGAGAACAAATGGTTGGTTTAATAATGAGTGCAGGAAGTTAAAATTGAGGGTACGAAAATGGGAAAGACAGTTACGGAAAAGATCAGATAAGGGAATTATGGAGAGCCTTCGAGTGGCAAAATTGGAGTATAAAAATAAGTTGAGAGACAGGAAATTAGAATATATGTCCAAAAATTGGGATACAATGTTAGACGTGATATAAATACAAATAATATAAGATTATTCTGGCGCCTGGTAAAAGAGGGAAACGTACAAGAGGAAATGCGGTGTTTAGTGGGTGAAGACGATTGGGTTAACCATTTGAGTAATCTGTACAATGGTATAAATCGGGAAAAGACCCTGGAAATAAGGTATGAGGAGACAGAACTACTAGGGCCGCACTTCTCCTTCCAAAACATAAAAGAAACTATTCAAACCCTAAAGCTAACTAAAGCGGCAGGGCCAGATAATCTACCCGCAATCATATTAAAAAATAGTATAGATTGGTGGGCAAGCTTCTTAAATGCGACCTTCCAAAATATTTTAACTTCGGGGATTTCCCAGAAAGTTGGAAGGGGCTATTGTTAGGCCAATTTATAAAAAGAGGATTCTACATTACCTCAGAATTACCGCCTAATAAGTTTGCTGGATGTGGGGAGAAAGTTTTTTCTAAGATATTACTAGGCGTAGTGAAGACCTGGGCAGAGCAGTATAACTTGATACCAATAGAGCAAGGTGGGTTCAAGGAGGGCCACTCAACCATCGACCATTGCCTTAGTCTATGGGCAATGGCAAAAAAGGCAATTGAAGTGCGAGGTAACCTGTTCTGCTGCTTTGTGGACTTCCGAGCTGTCTTCGATTCAGTAGATCGTAGTCTACTGTGGAGTATGCTGGCAGAGCTCGGAATCAACAAGGTAGTACTTGCTTTAATCCAGGAAATGCACTCAAGGAATTGGGCCAGGGTTATCTTGGATACCCATGGAACCCTATCTAATAAAATTCAGATAATGAATAGTTTGCGGCAGGGCTGTGTTCTTGCCCCATTGTTATTCTCCCTATTTTTATCCGATTTGCCTAATATATTGAGTAGGGCAGGTGGTGTAAGCCCCAAGATGGGGGACCCATATATCTTGTCTGCTATATGCAGATGACTTAGTGATAATGGATATGACAGAGTTGGGCTTGCAAAAAAAACTGGATGCCTTTTATGAATATTGCCTAAACAAATGCCTCACGGTCAACCTAGAAAAGACCAAAATAATGGTATTGGGAAAAAGAAGAGCTCCCTGTACTGGAAATTGGGAGAGGTTAGAGTCGAAGAAGTGGATAGATACAAATATTTGGGTATGTGGTTCGACAATAAGCTAAATTGGAGGGATCACATACAGTCACTTAAAGCAAAGGCTCTCTCCTCAGTATGGGGCCTTAAACAATTCAAGCAAAAGTATGGAGGCCCCTCTCTATGGCCAATTCTATCTGCTTTTAATGCATTGGTACGCCCACAGTTCCAATTTGGCGTAGAGGTCTTATACATGGGAGGTAAATCGGATTGGAATTTAGAAGAGGGTAAATGCGTTAAACAGCTCCTTGCACTCCCCTCGTCAACTATGATACAGGCTGTACGAGTGGAATGTCATCTTACAGCCTAGAATTTTCGGGGTATGCAAGCAGTATTGAATTTTTGGCAGAGAATGAATGGAGAGGGGCCCCCTAAAATAGCAAACCTCTGTAAAAAAGAAATAGAGGGTAGCGAACTAAATTGAGCGTCCCAAGCTAGAATTAAGCTAGATAAGTTGTGTGTTAAACTTTCCCTAGAACCAGATCAATGGAGTTTGGGGCAGCAGATTCCCAAGTCGGTGTTGCGTGCTATTATTAATACGAAGGCCCGAGAGGAAGATTTGGGTTATTTGAGGAGTAAATCGTCCTCCCGGTTCTTGATAAACGGGTGGACCAATGATCAAACATTCCCCTATATAGAGGCCATGCCTAACCCAAAGCTTAGAAATATAATCCTGAAATTTAGAGTTGGCTTGAATCCATGCAACACTGATTGGAAGATAAAATCCGCTATGATGAATGAACAAGGTCTGTGCACATGTGGATTACAAGTAAAATGTAACTGCCCACATATTCTGTTGGATTGCTTGTGGTTCTTAGAAGAACGGAAAACATTTTTAAAACCCCTTTTTATTGCCTATGAAATTATTAGTAGGGATCAAGCTCTTAGTTTATTGGTCAATATGAGATTTTTAAATGTGACATGTGCAATGGGAAGATTCTTAATTGCAATACAGGAGTCGTTGAAGGAACTGGTTATATAATTTAAAATGGGTGGGGTAGAAATGTGATCTTACCCATGTTTGGGAATACCCCCGGCTCTTGTTATTTATGGTGGATGTACAAATGTATACCCAACGTATAAGTGATCTCTTCCCCTTGTTGAGGATGAATTAGGTACTCCCTATGGTCTGGTAGAGTTCCCTTTGTTTATTTTATCAGGATTTTATTGCGTTTTATACTGTTTTATGGTTACAGTGTTTGCATAATTCATATTTTAATTGTATGTATTGTATTTTCTTTTTATGGCTATATATGCCAAATAAAAATATAGTAAACAAACTCTCTGGGTGAAGAACACAATGGCTGAGACATGCTTCTGGGTGGGAGGGAGTGCTCCATCCTGCTGAGGGATGGGGCAGGGTGTGCCTGGTGGGAGTTGTAGTGCAGGCCTCCCTATTCCATACACACCTCCCTGGAAAGATGGCTACCTACCTGTTAGGTGAGGGTGAAGTACACAATGGCTGAGACATGCTTCTGGGTGGGAGGGAGTGCTCCATCCTGCTGAGGGATGGGGCAGGGTGTGCCTGGTGGGAGTTGTGGTGAGGCCTCCCTATTCCAAACACACCTCCCTGGAAAGATGGCTACCTACCTGTTAGGTGAGGGTGTAGCACACAATGACTGCCACATGGTTCTGGGTGAGGGGAGTAGTCCATCCTGCTCAGCTGTGGGACAAGGGGGCCTGGTGGGAGTTGTAGTGCAGGCCTCCTTATTCCAAACACACCTCCCTGGAAAGATGGCTACCTACCTGTTAGGTGAGGGTGAAGTACACAATGGCTGAGACATGCTTCTGGGTGGGAGGGAGTGCTCCATCCTGCTGAGGGATGGGGCAGGGTGTGCCTGGTGGGAGTTGTGGTGCAGGCCTCCCTATTCCAAACACACCTCCCTGGAAAGATGGCTACCTACCTGTTAGGTGAGGGTGTAGCATACAATGACTGCCACATGGTTCTGGGTGGGGGGAGTAGTCCATCCTGCTCAGCTGTGGGAGAAGGGGGCCTGGTGGGAGTTGTAGTGCAGGCCTCCCTATTCCAAACACACCTCCCTGGAAAGATGGCTACCTACCTGTTAGGTGAGGGTGAAGAACACAATGGCTGAGACATGCTTCTGGGTGGGAGGGAGTGCTCCATCCTGCTGAGGGATGGGGCAGGGTGTGCCTGGTGGGAGTTGTAGTGCAGGCCTCCTATTCCATACACACCTCCCTGGAAAGATGGCTACCTACCTGTTAGGTGAGGGTGAAGAACACAATGGCTGAGACATGCTTCTGGGTGGGAGGGAGTGCTCCATCCTGCTGAGGGATGGGGCAGGGTGTGCCTGGTGGGAGTTGGAGTGCTGTTTGCCTGGACACATACAACACAGTTGATGTTGTCTACCTTTGTGATGTTTGAGGTGGGGTGGATGTTAAATCAGTGTGACCTGTGTGTGTTTTTGGGGTGCAGATGAGTGTACTTGTGCCTCAGTGATGTAGCTTTGTAGTTGTGCAAGACAGTACATGGCAGTTTCATGGTATACATTTGTAGGTACTTACCAGCCTCCACTCCCCCGGGTATTCCTTCCAGACTCTCTGGATGCAGTATGGCAAGCACCTTCTCCTCCCACGCAGAGAATGGTTTTGGTGGAATGGGAGGGCCTCCACCAGTCGCATCAGCCAGCTCACGGTTCTTGGCCCTCTCCTTCTTGACAACACTCTTCAGGTCATGCCACCACCTCATGATTTCATGCTTGTTGCGGGGCACATTCCCTACTGCATTGACCTTGTCCACTATCCTTACCCACATGTTTGTTCTTGTGGCTAATGGTGTCTGTTGGACCATGCTACCAAAGAGTTGTGGTTCTACTCTGACTATCTCATCTACCATTACTGTCAACTCAGTGTCAGTGAATTTTGGCATTTTCTGTGGTGCCATGGTGTGTGCTTGTTAGACCTGGCACCATTGGCGTGGGTCTCCCTTCCATTTTTCGCTGTTATCTCCTCTGTTTTACTGGTGTTAGATGCTCTGGGCGCTGTGCCACTGCCATTCAGTGTCACAGCGCGAATGCTCCCTGTGTAAATATGTCTATGTGAATTGGTTTATCCCTGATTGGCTTATTCGGTTTACCTGTTAGTCCCTAGTAGTGTGGCCTATGTGTGCCCAGGGCTGGTAAACCAAATGCTGCTGGTGGGCCTGCAGCACTGATGTGTGCCACCCACAGAAGCAGCTTGTAAAGTGTGTCTCAGACCTGCCACTGCAGTGTCTGTGTGCAGTCCAGAACTGCCATCTTGGCTGTGAAGTGCACTCACTTCCCAGCCCCTGAACCTTCCCTTGGCAGCCTGTAAGTCACCCCTATGGTAGGGTGCATTGTATGTGTAAGGTAGGACATGCCTTGGTTTATGTAGCATTTCCTGGTAGTGAATTACACCCCATTTCGTTTTTCACTACTGTAAGGCTACCTGTTCCTCATAGGCTAGAATGGGCAGTTTGACTATTACATTCTATAGTCCTAACTGACCCCAGGGACATGGTAGAAAAACGAATTTAGTATGCCTGAGCTCAGAATATTAAAATACATCTTTTAGTGAAGTTTATTTTTATATTCTGTGTTTGAAAATACCACTTTTAGAAAGTAGGTATTTTCTTGCCTAAGCCTTCCAGTGTGCTCTGCCGTTATGTGTATTGGCTGTCTGGTTTTAGAGGGGCAGGGCAGGCTGAGTCAGACCTGGGTTGAATATAGAGATCTGCATTTAGAGTGTGGGGAGGGGTGGCTCCTTGACCTGAATAGGGCTGTGCCTGGCAAGGTGAATGCTGGCTCCACCTCCCACTGTGTGTCTGCTGGCAGACCCCCTCTTTCTGAAAGGAAGGATGCAGCCTGGTAAACAAAGTGCTCCAGGCCTGAGAAGAACTGGTTCTGGCTAGGTTCAGTGACTGGTAGCTTCTAAGAACAAAGGCTTTTGGGGTATAAATATCTGTGCTCAAACCCCTACTTTTTGTATTGCTTTTGGATCTGGAGAGGAAACTCTGTCCGTGCCACTGGAGGAATCTGCAGGAAGTGACTGTCCCTGTGCTTGTGTGTTGTTTCTTGCACTGGCCTGCAGCAGTGACCACTGGACCTTGAGGAAGAGGAAAAGGAACTCTCGAGAGAACTTTTATTTTTGTTACAAGCAATTACCCAAGGGCTAGGAAAAGAGCTAGCCTCCTGCTGGAGTCTCAGGCACATCAGACTCCACCACCAACCTCCTGCTTCCTCCCTGCGAGGACTGCTATCTGCTGATGAGGCTCCTGTGAGTTCCAGGGCCTCTAGTTTGCATCAGAGAAGAGAGTGTGGGAAATCGACGCTAACGCATCTTTGCGGGCCGCTGCAGTCGAGAGCGCTGGGAAAATCATCGCGCTACTGCCGCAGAGGGCCCGCAACACGAAACCATCGCTGACGCCCCTTTGCGAGCCGCTGCAGCCGAGACGTGCTGGAAAGATCATCGCGCTGCTGTCGCCGCGCACTCGCAACCCTTAAAGAAATCATCGCTTCGAGACATCGCATTGCGGACGCCGTGCGTCCGCCACTTTGATTGCATCGCACCGAATTTCGTCGCTCCCTCGCGGAGCGTCTTGTCTTCGCATCGCAACACGATCGCACAGCGCAACAGGATCGCCGCATCGACTTCTCCCACGCGGCAAGAAAGTCATCGCATCGGCGGTCCAGCGTGCAGAAGTTTGTCGCATCGTCTCCGCACGCATCACGCAGATCGGCGCATCATCCTCCCCTTGCGGCAAGGATTTCAACGCATCGCCGGCCTCGCGTGCCGAGAATCAACGCTACAGCTTATTTGCGACATTTTGTTGGTTTTGCTACTAAACCCAGGTACTTTGTGAAAGAAAGGGTCGCAGAGACCACTGCTTTGAACTTGAACCTTATTTTTGCAACCTTTGAACTATTTTTGACAGCCCTTCAACAGCTATCCTATTTTTGACAGTATTGTGGCTTTTACAGTTATTGGTCTTGTGATAAATCTGCCTTTATATAAAGATACTTATTTTTTATAACTACTTGTGTGGTGTCCCTTTGTAGTGTTCCTCACTGTGTTACTGTGTATGGTCATAAATGCTTCACACCCTGCCTCTGAGATAAGCCTACCTGCTCATGCTACGTTACCACAGGGTTGAGCAGGGGTATTAAAGAGGGTAGCCCTCTCACTCTGACTTAGGAAGAAGGGTCCCTACTTGGACAGTGGCCAGCCATTGCCAACTAGAGACCCCCATTTCTAACATTGGTGGTCAGCGGTGAGGATCTGGACTTGCATTTATGATCGCATACAGTAATTATAGTGTACACTACTAGTGAGTGCAGACCATAACGTACCGCATACATTTTTTGAGAGTTTTTTTTTGGATCCTATATTGTAATTGATATTGCGGGTGATTTTTCACCCGCACACATTTTCTGAGAGTTTTTGGGATCCTATATTTTGATTGATATTGCCGGTGATTTTTCACCCGCGCCCATTTTTTGAAAGTTTTTGGATCCCCTATTGTAATTGATATTGCCGGTAATTTTTCACCCGCGCACATTTCTGAGAGTTTTTGGGATCCTATATTGTGATTGATATTGCCGGTGATTTTTCACCTGCGCCCATTTTTTGAAAGTTTTTGGATCCCCTATTGTAATTGATATTGCCGGTGATTTTTCACCCGCGCACATTTCTGAGAGTTTTTGGATCCTATATTGTGATTTATATTGCCGGTGATTTTTCACCCGCTTACATTTTTTGAGAAGTTTTCTTCTGTCCTTTATTGATATTGCCAGTTATTTCTACAATGGGCAAGCCCAGATCCAATGCCTCAGAGGATCTCTCCTGGGAAGAAGAGAAAATAGAAACCTACAATGCCAAGCAGCTCAAATATTTTTGCAAGCAATTCACAGTCCCTATCACAGGTCTCACTAGAAGGGAGGAGTATTACAAGGCGCTGAAGGCCTGGCTAGAAGCCAGGGATGCCCCTAAGGATATAGGAGAGCTTGTGGAGGTGGGAGAGAATGCAGGAGAGCAGCAGGGCGATGTAGTAGACTTAGTAGCTCTTTCCAACCCGGGCTCTAGTGTGTCCGCTAAGGGTCTGTCCCCAGAAGAGCTGGAGGACAGGGAGAGAGATAGGCGGCATAATATGGAGATGGCTAAGCTTAAAATGGATGGTCACCGGGACCTAGAGAACAAGAAGTTAGAAATTGAGATCATGAGAATGAAGCTTGAGCATGAGAGAGTATTGAGGGAGTTGGAGATTAAAGCTAAGAGCATGGAAATCTCCCCCTCTGGTGGCAGCGTACCTGTAGTGCACCCTGAGAGTAGGGTGTATATACCCAAGGAGGTTATTAAGGATTTCCACAAAAGTGAAGATATTGGGCAATGGTTTGCCGCTTATGAATTAGCCATGGTGTCCCACCGGGTCCCTGAGAAGGATTGGGGAGCGGGGTTGTGGGGACGCTTTGTGAGTGAGGGGAGGGATACCTTGTTGGACCTGCCCCCAGAAAGTAGGATGGTTTATGCCCACATGAAGGAAGCGTTGATGACCCGCTATGGTTTGACCCCTGAGATGTATAGGCAGAGGTTTAGGGTCTGCAAGAAGCTAGAGGGTACCACGTGGGTTGAATATGTGTCTTTTTTTTGCAGAGCCATGGAACGCTGGGTAAAGGTAGCAAAGTAGAAACTTTTGCGCAGTTTTATGATTTGATTGCATGGGAGCATTTATCTAGTAATTGTTTTCCTGAGCTATGCCAGCACCTAATTGATTGCAAGCTAACTAACCCTAGAAAGCTTGCTGAGGAGGCGGACCGCTGGGTGAGCACCCGGGTCCGCAAGGGTCCTGTGGGAGACATCGCCAAAGGTGGGCAGGGTCCCCAGCAGAGGAGTGGGGGGGACAAGGGTCAACAGAGGGAGTTCCACCGAGGGCCCCAAAGTAATCCCCAGGGAACCAAGCAGTGGTGTCCCAGCCCCCCAAGAAAGGAGGACAGGGCCCCCAACAGGTGGGCCTGTTCCCAGGGGCCCCCACTTGTTACAACTGTGGTCAAGTGGGCCACAGATATTTTGATCCCCAGTGCCCCCAAAGGGAGCCAGTGCACCACCCCGTGCACCACCCCGCCAGATTGCTAGTGTAGCCCTGGGAGAGGAGGAGATGGGTGCCCAAGAGGGGTGGGATCCCGTAGAGTTGACCCTTGTCTCATTAGGGGACTTTGAGATGGTCCCCAAGCCTGCACTGCCTGCTAACACTAAAAAATACAGGCAGTGGGTAACCATCAATGGCCATAGGGTGGAGGCTCTAAGAGACACAGGGGCCAGTGTAACTGCTGTCAGCTCCCGGTTGGTGTCCAAAGAGCAGGTTGTCCCCCATGCATTCTACCCAGTAGTGTCCGCAGACAACTCAGAGAGCCAATGTGAGGTGGCTCAGGTTCCCTTTGAGTGGGGGGGTCTCAGGAACTCTTCAGGTAGCTATGAGGCCCGCCATGCCTGTAGACTGTCTGCTGGGCAATGATTTAGAGGACTCCCCGTGGGCTACGGTGGAGAGGAAGGCTCACTTAGAGATGTTGGGTCTGCCTGAGTGGGCGTGTGCGACCACTCGGTCCATGGCAGCCAAGGAGGGTGTTGAGAAGGATCTGGAGCCTGAGAGTATGGCCCAGATCCCTGCCTTAGAGAGAAGGGGCAGGGGCGCGGGAAGCCGGCCCCCTCGGTTCCCACGGCCCAGGAAGGAGCAGACCCTGAAGGGGATGCCCTGGAGCCTATCGGGGAGCAGATCACCGAACTGGGGGACCTGCCTGAGCTGACCCATTGGCAGCAGGAAGGGGGACCCACCAGGGAGGAATTTTGTGAGCAGCAGAGAGTTTGCCCCTCTCTTGAGGGTATGCGGCGACAGGCTGCAGCCCAGGCAGAAGGTGACATGTCTGGTTCACATCTGATTTATTGGGAGAACAGTCTCCTGCATAGCGAGCCTAAGGTTGCTGAGCCAGGGTCAGCCCGGGTGCTGGTGGTACCCGAGTGCTTCAGAACCTTCCTACTGGGGTTGGCTCATGACATTCCATTGGCAGGACATCTGGGGAAGACCAAGACCTTTGAGAGGCTGGCCGCCCACTTTTATTGGGCCCAGATGCACAAGACTTCAGACACTCATTGCAGGACCTGTGAGACTTGCCAGGCAAGTGGGAAGAGTGGGGGGAAGATCAAGGCCCCACTCCAGCCCTTTCCAGTTGTGAATACCCCATTCGAGCGAGTGGGCATTGACATTGTGGGGCCTCTGGACCCCAAGACAGCCATGGGCAACAGGTTCATCCTGGTCTTGGTGGACCATGCCTACCGGTACCCTGAAGCCATCCCGCTCAGGACAGTGACGGCCCCCGTGGTGGGACGTGCACTGATGGGGATTTTCTCCCGTGTGGGATTCCCCAGAGAGGTGGTGTCTGATAGGGGGACCAACTTCATCTCCCAGTACATGAAGTCTCTGTGGAAGGAGTGTGGGGTAATGTATAAGTTCACCACTCCTTACCACCCCCAAGGTAATGGTCTGGTTGAAAGGTTCAACCGGACCTTGAAGGGCATGTTCATGGGCCTAGAAGAGCCCCTGAGGCGTAAGTGGGACGTCCTCTTGCCATGCCTGTTGTTTGCCTACCGTGAGGTGCCACAGAAGTCCTTAGGGTTCAGTCCCTTTGAACTCCTCTATGGCCACCCGGTTAGAGGACCTCTGAGTCTGGTCAAGGAAGGCTGGGAGCAATCTCCCAGGAAACCTCCCCAAGATGTATTTAGCTACATGTTGGCCTTCAGGAACCAGACTCAGCATTTCAGAAAGATTGCTGAGGCAAATCTGGAAGCCAGCCAGGAAGAAATGAAACGTTGGCACGACCAGAATGCCACTCTGGTCGAATTTCAACCTGGTCAGAAGGTTTGGGTACTGGCCCCAGTGGAGCCTTGTGCGCTCCAAGATAAGTGGACCGGTCCATTTGAGGTGGTGGAGCGCAAAAGTCCAGTTACCTACTTGGTGGACTTTCAGTCTCCCAGGAACCCCTTGCGGGTCCTGCATGTGAGCCGCCTAAAGCCCCACTTTGAGAGGTCTGAAGTGGGCATGCTTCTTGCCACAGATGATGGGGTTGAGGAGGAGAGTGAGCCTCTCCCTGACATCCTGTGTGCAGAAGAGAAGGATGGGTCAGTGGAGGGTGTGATCCTCTCCACCACACTGACCCCTGAGCAGCAGAGAGATTGTCACCACCTGTTGGGGCAATTTTCTGATTTGTTCTCCCTGGTACCTGGTGTCACTGATTGGTGCGTCCATGAGGTGGATACCGGGGACAGTTCTCCTGTCAAGCACAAGGCTTACAGGGTGACTGACAGGGTCAGGGCTTGCATTAAGGAGGAGGTCTCCAAAATGTTCGCCCTAGGGGTGGTTGAGTCCTCTAGCAGCCCCTGGTCCAGCCCCGTGGTCTTGGTACCAAAAGCTGCGATGCCTGGTGCCACTCCTGAACTTAGGTTCTGTGTGGACTACCAAGGTCTCAATTCGGTCACCAAGACCGACGCGCACCCCATCCCCAGAGCTGATGAGCTCATCGACCGGTTAGGGGCTGCCCGGTACCTCAGCACGTTTGATCTGACGTCTGGGTACTGGCAGATCGCCTTAACTGATGGGGCAAAGGAGAGGTCAGCATTCTCCACACCAGATGGGCACTACCAGTTCCGTGTGATGCCCTTTGGGATGAAGAATGCCCCTGCCACCTTTCAGAGATTGGTCAACCAGGTGTTGGTTGGGCTGGAGGCTTTCAGTGCCGCCTACCTGGATGACATTGCAGTGTTTAGTTCCTCCTGGGAGGACCACTTGCGCCACCTCTGGGAAGTGTTGATGGCGCTGCGCAGAGCAGGCCTCACAATCAAGGCCAGTAAGTGCCAGATTGGGCAGGGTTCTGTGGTGTACTTGGGACACCAGGTGGGGAGCGGCCAGGTGGCGCCCCTACAGCCCAAGATTGAAACCATCCTGGCTTGGGAGCCCGAAAGGACCCAGACCCAGGTGAGGGCCTTCTTAGGACTCACGGGTTATTACAGGAGGTTTGTCAAGGGGTATGGCAACATTGTTGCACCCTTGACTGAGCTGACATCCAAGAAGCGGCCAAAGATTGTGAATTGGACTGACACCTGTCAGAAAGCCTTTGATGCCCTCAAAACTGCTATGTGTACAGCACAAGTACTCCAGGCGCCCAATTTTGCTAAGGAATTTGTTGTCCAGACAGACGCTTCAGAGCATGGGGTGGGGGCCGTTCTGTCACAGATCAATCTGGAGGGACTAGACCATCCTGTAGCCTTCATCAGTAGGAGGTTACTTCCACGGGAACAGAGGTGGAGTGCAATTGAGCGTGAGGCATTTGCGGTGGTCTGGGCACTGAAGAAGCTGAGACCATACCTGTTTGGGACTCACTTCCGGGTTCAGACAGACCACCGACCCCTCAGATGGTTGATGCAGATGAGGGTGAGAATCCCAAGTTGTTGAGGTGGTCCATTTCCCTACAGGGTATGGACTTCACGGTGGAACACCGCCCTGGTACAGAACACGCCAATGCTGATGGTCAGTCCAGATTTTTCCGCCTTAGCGATGAGAACTTCCAAGGGGATGGGTAGTTCTCCCACATTTCAGCTGGAGGGGACGTGTGTTAGACCTGGCACCATTGGCGTGGGTCTCCCTTCCATTTTTCGCTGTTATCTCCTCTGTTTTACTGGTGTTAGATGCTCTGGGCGCTGTGCCGCTGCCATTCAGTGTCACAGCGCGAATGCTCCCTGTGTAAATATGTCTATGTGAATTGGTTTATCCCTGATTGGCTTATTTGGTTTACCTGTTAGTCCCTAGTAGTGTGGCCTATGTGTGCCCAGGGCTGGTAAACCAAATGCTGCTGGTGGGCCTGCAGCACTGATGTGTGCCACCCACAGAAGCAGCTTGTAAAGTGTGTCTCAGACCTGCCACTGCAGTGTCTGTGTGCAGTCCAGAACTGCCATCTTGGCTGTGAAGTGCACTCACTTCCCAGCCCCTGAACCTTCCCTTGGCAGCCTGTAAGTCACCCCTATGGTAGGGTGCATTGTATGTGTAAGGTAGGACATGCCTTGGTGTATGTAGCATGTCCTGGTAGTGAATTACACCCCATTTCGGTTTTCACTACTGTAAGGCTACCTGTTCCTCATAGGCTAGAATGGGCAGTTTGACTATTACATTCTATAGTCCTAACTGACCCCAGGGACATGGTAGAAAAACGAATTTAGTATGCCTGAGCTCAGAATATTAAAATACATCTTTTAGGGGTATAAATATCTGTGCTCAAACCCCTACTTTTGTATTGCTTTTGGATCTGGAGAGGAAACTCTGTCCGTGCCACTGGAGGAATCTGCAGGAAGTGACTGTCCCTGTGCTTGTGTGTTGTTTCTTGCACTGGCCTGCAGCAGTGACCACTGGACCTTGAAGAAGAGGAAAAGGAACTCTTGAGAGAACTTTTATTTTTGTTACAAGCAATTACCCAAGGGCTAGGAAAGAGCTAGCCTCCTGCTGGAGTCTCAGGCACATCAGACTCCACCACCAACCTCCTGCTTCCTCCCTGCGAGGACTGCTATCTGCTGATGAGGCTCCTGTGAGTTCCAGGGCCTCTAGTTTGCATCAGAGAAGAGAGTGTGGGAAATCGACGCTAACGCATCTTTGCGGGCCGCTGCAGTCGAGCGCTGGGAAAATCATCGCGCTACTGCCGCCGAGGGCCCGCAACACGAAACCATCGCTGACGCCCCTTTGCGAGCCGCTGCAGCCGAGACGCGCTGGAAAGATCATCGCGCTGCTGTCGCCGCGCACTCGCAACCCTTAAAGAAATCATCGCTTCGAGACATCGCATTGCGGACGCCGTGCGTCCGCAACTTTGATCGCATCACACTGAATTTCGTCGCTCCCTCGCGGAGCGTCTTGTCTTCGCATCGCAACACGATCGCACAGCGCAACAGGATCGCCGCATCGACTTCTCCCACACGGCAAGAAAGTCATCGCATCGGCGGTCCAGCGTGCAGAAGTTTGTCGCATCGTCTCCGCACGCATCACGCAGATCGGCGCATCATCCTCCCTTGCGGCAAGGATTTCAACGCATCGCCGGCCTCGCGTGCCGAGAATCAACGCTACAGCTTATTTGCGACATTTTGTTGGTTTTGCTACTAAACCCAGGTACTTTGTGAAAGAAAGGGTCGCAGAGACCACTGCTTTGAACTTGAACCTTATTTTTGCAACCTTTGAACTATTTTTGACAGCCCTTCAACAGCTATCCTATTTTTGACAGTATTGTGGCTTTTACAGTTATTGGTCTTGTGATAAATCTGCCTTCATATAAAGATACTTATTTTTTATAACTACTTGTGTGGTGTCCCTTTGTAGTGTTCCTCACTGTGTTACTGTGTATGGTCATAAATGCTTCACACCCTGCCTCTGAGATAAGCCTACCTGCTCATGCTACGTTACCACAGGGTTGAGCAGGGGTATTAAAGAGGGTAGCCCTCTCACTCTGACTTAGGAAGAAGGGTCCCTACTTGGACAGTGGCCAGCCATTGCCAACTAGAGACCCCCATTTCTAACAGTGCTGTGCTGATGTTTTGGGGTGCAGTTGTGAGGGTGGTGTGGGTGGTGTAGGTGGTGTGTCTGTGTGTTGTTGTGCTGGTGAGATGTGTGGTGTTTTGCCTATCCTATGTGCTGCAGGGTTTGGTTCCTTCAGGGCTGGAGTAGTGCAAAGGATTGTGGTCAGGGAAGGGGCTGGTTTTATGCTCAGCTATGTGGGTGTGTCAAGATGGTGTAATGCTGTCAGGTGTGCTGTGTGGGTTGTCCTGTGATTTGTATATTTGAATTTGCCATGGGGGTGTGTCATTGGGATGTTTCAGGTTATTTTGGGGGCAGGGCTAGTTGCCTGTGTGCGTTTGCTGGCCTTATTGTGTGTTTTTTTCCTTGGCCGCCATTTTGTTGGCGGAGCATCCGCAGCGATGGCTATGCTGCAGGCCTTCCGCCGTATCTCACATTCATTACTGTTAGCGACCGCGGCGGATGGAAACAGTGGAACGTACCGCTGTGTCATCGGGGATATCATAATATCATTGGCGGTCACTCCGCGTGTGTTGCGGCGGGTTTATGTGTTTCTGCTATGTTACCGACCGTCGCGGTTGGTTTTTCACCTTCTCCGCCGTCTACGAGCGGTTTTTCGATGCCTCCTACCGCCGCGGTTGGAATATTTTTGCGGTTGATCCTAATAGGCTCGGCGATGTTTCCGCGGTACCTGCGGACGGTAATTTTCCGCTACCATGGCGGTTGGATTTCCGTACGCCATCGTAATGACCCTCATAGTTAGAATTATTACAAAATGTTTAAAATTATAAATAATAAATATAATGTTAAAAATAATTAAACATACATATATATAAAATATAATATATAAATTTATTTAAAAATATTAATAAATAATTATTATAATAAATTATAAAATGTTAGGGGCCCATTACGATGGCGGGCGGAAGCACAACCGCCATGCTGGCGGATGCAAAAAGCACCAGTTACCGCCGGCACGAAGCAGTCCACACGCCCGCCCAATTACGATGCGAAAAGCAGGCCAAACACCGCCGGCAAGCCAGCAACACTGTCCGCCATCAAAGTGCGCCCGTACATGTAGCGGCGCAGCCCAACTGACACACACCGTCCGACGAAACACGTCCTGCCCGGCGCATAAATTACGATGCCGCAAACAAACGGCTCCCACGGCCAAGAGATACCGTACGACAAACCGAAGCGGTAACACGGACGCCGAGCACGGACAACGAAAAGCGGCTCCCCGAGCATGAATCCAGCACTGCAGGCCGTCCCCATGCTCCTGCTGATGCACCACCAAGGACGCAACGTACCGCGGAGACGCAGGTAGGCACACACACAACAAGTGCACGCAAACAGCGCACACAGTGCAAGGGCGGAAAAAGCGGACAACCCCCACCAGCGCGTGTACACAACACATCCACCATCGCATCCACATATGACACACAGGCCAAATCGTAACATCGCAGAACACATGTGTACACACCACCTGGGATTAGGAACCAACCACCCCGTCACGGCCCCAAAGCGCCGATGACGCCGCCACACATGCGCACAACGCAGAGGCCAACCGCAGCGCCATGCATGCGTCGCACACAGACACAGGGACACAACCAAGCAGCACACACATCAGCCCCACCCCGAACGCACATGACACGCGACAGGCCGGCCACAGACATGTCCCCAACGCCCAATTCACGGACAACACCCAACGCCACACAACCGACGCACACATGTCAGTGAAGACACGCAACAGCAGGACACACCCCAGTGTAACAAACATGGCGTAGCACACAGCGGCGGCAACACCAACTAGGAGAAGCAGGGCCCCTTCGGGAAGAGGAACGCCAGTACCACACAGAAACACCCATACCACCCTGCACATATGAACAAGACATATAAAACGGAACACCAAAAAGCCCGGGGACCGACAACAGGTGGCCCAAGAATAACATTCACACACAAGGCCCAACACAGAGCGGAAAGGCAGCCTGCCGCCCACACAAGGGAGAGCAGACAGCACTGAATGACCTTCCATTCCAACTCCGAAACCACAGCCCTACGACAGAAGCCGGTGAATACAGCCATTGTCCAAGAATAGACCAACACAGGCATGCCGAGAGACCGACCACAGGGCAGATAGCGCATATCACAGAAGCACACAACGGACGGGGAAGAAAGAAGAAAACACTCCCCCATGTCGGCCACATGCAAGTTAATTGGAAGGAGTCACACAGCACTGACCTTGAACTGTCTGAGAAGCATGTGGGAAGAGGGCCCGTGTCCTCCAAACAAGCCAACAGAACACAAGTCCTGTCTCCCTACGACTACACAGAGCTCACAGCAACCCCGGAGCATGCACATTGCAGACTGCACACACAGCCGGAGCACGCCACCTCAACGAACCGCTGCGAAATGGCAACCGCAACACACCTACCCAACTACGCCGAACAGCTCAAGCTGTACAAAACCAACCTGTGCCATACATTGGGATGCGATCTCCTGTCCCTGCTGAACGTAAGCTACCGACTGACTTACCGCATCACATTGTTCAGCTGCGTCATGCCCGTCTTCTACTGTCGGAGGTGTCCCTACCAGCATCCCGTCGAGATATGCCTCTCCAACCCGGCATGTCTGAAGGCGGACCTGCTACCACTACTCCTCCCTCTGGACGCACACGACAGGGCCTGCTCTGCCTATGGGGGCATGGCGTATGTGGCCAACATCGCACCCGCACTGAAATGGAACCACTGTGCCTCCACACGACGGATCATCGATAACAGCTACATCGAATGTCACCCAGCATGCCCCATCATGGTCCTCCAAGGGACAACCTACGAACAACACCTTGACAGCCACCATCCGCTTCATTGGCTGGAAAACATGTACACCACCAATGACATGGAAGCCCTGCTGGACGGCATCGCATACCTGACAACCTGTAAATACGTCGGACCACAACGCAGGTTCCCCGAGTGACCTATGATGTCCAACCCCGCACCCATGCTTAGCTTCCGCACGGACTGGCCAGTCACCACCACAACAGCCATACCAAACGACCGGCAACTGTAACCACACCATCAACGACATCGCCATGACATCGGATATGACCGGGACATGCACACTGTTCCCCATCACATCCAGGAACACCGCATGCATCGTGGGAGGCAGTGGCATGGGCTCTGTGTATCGCACCCACATGGACGGAACTGCACGAACAACCAGGACACGACATGGATCCAGCGCACATGGACACACACACCGCTCAGTGGACATGAATAGGTCGCCTGGAGTCTGTGGGTGCTGCACCCCTCCCACCCCCGCCCCGGGAATCCCATACCAGGACCTTTGCATGGACGACAAGTGCATACAACAACAACACGACCCCAGTGACTGTGACATGTCCAGTAACCACCACAGTGCAACAACAAGTGGCACGCCGCTGCATGCACGCAAGCACATGCCCTGATGTCATCTCACATGCACGCGTGCATGAGGAACAACCGCAGCAAACCTGTCACATGGAACTGAGATGGACTGTGCCCATGATGCCAAGCGGTCTGGTAGGCTACATGTATACCGTCTGTGTCAAAGTCCGCAGCTCCGCAGCTATACGTAAATGTACATTAGCACAGCCTTGGCCAAGCAGATGTCACTCTGAAGCCCACATCCCACATGCAACAGCCAATCACATGTAACCCCACACCCTATCCCATTTGCAATCATGCTCAGTATATCCTCAACATGTATTCCGCTGCCAGTAGTGTCCACTATACTGCATCACAGAGGACAGAAGACTCAATATAATGTTTGAAACCAAAACTGTCTCCGCTGACTCATTTCACAAGTACGAATGAGAGAGGATGAGAGTATGTGAAGTACACGGCAGTCGTGACATGACCATGTAGTCCACTGGTATTGGATGTCAACGCAAATGAGTAGCACTACTGTGGAAGACACACATGTGTCGTGTGAAGTCGTATGGACGCAGTGCTCAGGTGGGTGGGTGCGACGGGTAGATGCGCACATGCCAAGTTGGAGCACGCCGTGTTGGGAGGGGTCATGAACAGTACACCACCGCTTCCCTGGGCATTGTGAGAGGACACCTGTCGGGGGGAGTGAACACGTGTGTGCACAGCAGCCGGGCACACGTACAAAGCGGTACCAGGCGCACCTCAGCCCACCCTCTGTGGACAAGCTGGATCCTGTTGTGCGCCCGCCATGCCCCTGACAAGGCACACACAGCCCCAGTCGACCAGGTGTAACCCCAACATAGTCAATCCGCACAGGCGATACAGGGCACGGGATGGCAGTGGAGCATGGTGTGTGAGAGGTCTCCTCGCGCTCCTCCTGGTCATATCACGCAGGCAATAGAACCTCAACGTCTAGCATGGCACAAGTCAGATGGAAGTGTAGGGGGACGCACCACAGCACGAGCAGCACTGACGTCACGGGAGGTGGCTCGCACCATCCCATCCATTGCCCATCATACCAACCACGCCGCATGCCATTGCGACTAAGTGCAAGCGCGTGCGCCACCACCCCGAGCCCTCCCCAGAGAGGCCAAAGAGTGAATGTGTGGGCCATCAGCCACAGACGGACGCGGCATGGCCGCAAGGGCAGCCACAGCCACTGGGTGTCGCAGGTGGCGGATCCGGAAGGCGAAGACTGTGATGCATAGTCCATGCAGGCCGGGTCTCCATTTGGGGCACCACGCAGGTGGACGGCGTCCCGCCACACATCATACCCTGAGACAGCCCACTCGTGCAACTGGACCCACACATACACTCCTTGCCCTCTCTGGTGCGAGCTTGGGGCTGCCTGTGCAAGCGCTAGCCTCGCAGGTGAGCATGCATATTAGGGGAGCGAGGGGAGGACATGAGGGCTGGGGCGAAGATGACTGTATCACTGTCAGTCAGTACAAGGGATGACCCAGATGTGGAAAGGAAGAGACGTGTCCCGTGTGTACTGCAACTAGTCGCCAATCCAACTACCCCCCATGTCCGGAATGTAAGCCCGCACCTAGGCCCGCCCATCCGCCACATCGAACATACCACCAGCACGACAACCTTCCCATTCGAAACACTGACTGGGGGTGGCGACCAGTGTACAATCATGTGTAGCCTACCCACGCGTACATGTGGGCCCTCCATGATCCATGTCACCTGCGGCAAAGTCATGACATGCGCAATGAGGGAAGTGAGGAGAGCTGTCCGCCCCACGCGCAGAAGGTGCATCAGCTCCACAGACCCAGCAGCGAGTCCAGCAGGGGTCACATGTGCAGGGGCAGCTGTGCCTGGTGTGAAGGCACATGCATATAGACAGCACATCGACCAATGTGTAGTCTGCCCACATCTACAGTCCATCATCATGCGGACATAGGAATTGAACACAGGGCAACACATCTGAGTGGGTGCACCCACCGTGACCAACAATGCGCAATCATCGACGTACCCGCCCTGTGCATGGCCCCCACCCAACGGAGGCACATCCAGTGCCACCATCCCACACACACAAGCCTTCCACGGAACATGCTGTGTCCAATGGTCAGTACAGAGTCAGCGCCCATCTGGTGGATCCTGAACAGGAGACACATGCACACACATGCCAGCTCCCACTATGTACGTCTGCCACCTGGCACGTGCAATGTAACCTCTCACCTGTGACGTGTGACTGCAAGCACACAGCCGTCTTGCCATGGGGCTGTCAATGTGGACACCTGTCAATGTTTCGGGAGGTGTGATCCGTACAGTGCTGTACATAGGGTGCAGTGCTGACACCTACTACTGTCTCATATCCCCTCGTGCCACAGGTCCCACTTGTTTTGGCCGCTCAGCCTGTGCCCACATCGTCGTCGTCGTGTGCCATACTCATCCAGCCGCGGAAGCAGTCCCATGCTCAGCAGACATTCATGTTGCCGTGGCGTTGCCGCTTGACGGAAATGCAGTCAGTCCCCATCAGCATGCCCCGCTAGTCATTGGGGCCTAGATCCCCATGTGCATGCACATGGCAGTGGTTTGTATCACTAGCCATTGCCATTGGTGGGAGACCTGTGTAAGTGTATTGTGGCCGTGCCGTCCCAGCTTGACAGCTGGGCTGTGGCTCATGTGCTTGCTCAGTCATGTCAGTGATGTGTATGCGAAATTGCTATGTGTCGTGTTGCTTTGACATGTGTCCTCTGCCATTGTCCCTAGGCGGAGACCGAACATTGACCGCCCATACCAATTGCTGGCAGACATGGAGGATACGGAGGTCATTAGGAAGTTTCGGCTGGACAGGCCAACCCTGCATCGACTGTGTGCCATGTTAGAACCCCATCTCCGTCCCCGCAGGGTGTATCCGACTGCTGTCACCCCCACGGCTAAGGTGATGGCCGCCATGCATTTCTTCGCCACTGGGTCATTCCAGCACACAGTGGGCAGTGGAGGAGGGATGTCCCAGCCCATGTTCAGCAAGGTGCTGAGGGATGTACTGGCAGCCATGATGCTGTGCCGGAACAGGTACATCCGCTTCCCCAGGGCTCGTGAATTGGCGGCAGTGAAGGGTGCATTCTATGCCCTTGGCAGAATCCCACACGTCGTTGGAGCCATTGACTGCACACATGTCGGCCTTGTTCCACCACAGGCCACTGAGCACCTGTACCGCAACAGGAAGCACACGCACTCCCTGAATGTGCAAGTGGTGTGCCTTGCGGACATGGTGATCACCCACGTGTGTGCAAAGTTCCCAGGCTCGGCCCATGACGCACACATAATGCGCAACAGCATCTTGCCACGACTGATGTCCAATATGCAACAGGATCGTGCCTGTATTGTCGGTGAGTATGTGGAGTGGTGTAGCGTGCTGGCTGTGCGATGCTGTCCCCTGTCCAGTTGGATTAGCAACGGTTCTCTGTGTCCCTCACACCCAGGTGACTCTGCGTATCCGAATGGGGCATGGCTGCTCAGTCCATTGAGGAATCCTCGCACCCCAGCAGACGATCGCTACAATGAGGCACATGGGAGGACCAGACGTGTGGTCGAGCGTACCTTTGGCCTCCTCAAGTCCAGGTTCAGGTGCCTGGACCGCACCGAGGGTGCGCTGGCGTACTCCCCACAGAAGGTGTGCCGGATAGTGGTGGTGTGCTGCATGCTGCACAATCTTGCCATTCGGAAGCAGATCCCCCTCATCGTGGATGACGGAGATCAACCAGGGCCCCAGCCCGCAGACCAGGACAGCTCGAGTGAGGAGGACAGCGGAGAGGAGGAAGCTGGTAATGTGCGGCAGCAGCTCATCGCCCGCTACTTCACTTGACGGTGAGTGTCCATGTACGACGGCTGATGTGGCTGTATCTGTGCAGGTGTGTGTGTGCTGTGTCAGGGTGGCCATTTGTTCACTGCGTGCTGTGTGTCAACGCTCCATGGCCAGGGTAGTATGCCACTGTTGGTGGCTGTGGCATTGTGCCCTATTGCTCTGTGCGATGTGTGTACATTGCTTGTAGTTGTTGACATGTACTGTGTGATGGGTGTGTGACACACTCATTGAATGTGCTCCTGTTCTGTCTCCCACCCCTAGGTCCCTACAGGCCCTCCGGATTCAAATGCCATGCCACGCATCAGGTGCCTTTCCGCCCAAGGTGGCCGTTGTATTCCGTACAAATAAGACACAGGGCACAAACAGCAGTTAGTGAAAAAGGTGCATTTATTACAAACTGTGACATGTGATTGTGTGTAAGGTGATGACAAAAGTGGTGCGTGCAGTGACAATGAGCTGTCGGTCATGGCTGCGTGATGATCAGGGTGTACCCACTGGTTCTATGTCCATAGTCCAACACACACATGCCATCCAGATGGCTGTGTGGAGTGGGATCGTAGTCCAAGTCAATGCAGTGGCTGGTCAAGGAAGGCTGGCGGAAGGCTGGCTGGCTGCCTCACTTGCGACTGGAGCGTGCGAAGTCCTCCCGGGAGATCTGTTTCCTCTTCGGACGGCCCCTTCCACGTTTGCGAGGGGGTGCCTGCTTGCGACATGCTGGTGGTTGGGGTGTGATCACTGGCTGTGGACGCAGGGGAACTGGACACTGCTGCTCCACCCTGCGCCCCGGCAGGTGGTGGCGGAGGGGAGCTGCTGTCCCTGGCTGTGACCTCACCACCACCACCAGCTGTCCCATGAGGTCCACGATTTGGCCCATACGGGCGTCCATGGACCTCAACACCCCCAGCACCTCACGCGTGTCTGAGGCAGACCGGACCCATTGTCCTTGGGCCTCTTCATAGGCCCCAAGGACTCTGGCCATGTGAGGCAGGGCATGGCTCCCAGGGAGGCTGGCGTTTCCCTGACCCTGCTCCTCCTACCAGTCCTGCTGCCACCGGCCTGCCCACTAGCCACATTGCTCACCACGGTCCTCGCTGTGGCTCCCAGGGTGGATCCAGTCGTCCGGGCCACCACCTGCGCTGGGGCTGGTGCCAGCGGAGACGTGGCGGCGGTGGCGGCGGTGGTGGTCGGTGCGGCGATGGTGGCGGTTGCGGCAGTGGTAGTGGCCACAATGACCGTGGGTGTGGCCGCAACGACAGTGGCAGCAGGGGGCTGTGAATGTTCAGCAGCCCTGGATGATGGGTTGGTGGGTAGGAGGAGTCCTGGGGAGCGGCTGGGCCCTGCCACACCAGATGGGCCTGCTTGGTTGTCCGTGTCCGAAGAGGAGGACAGATCCTCCAGATCCGTGTGTCCTTGTTGGGGGCTTGTAGGCTGGCTGTGCTGGCTGCTGGCTCCATCCCCAGCATCCAGCAGTTCGTCACCTGTGGAGAGAATGAGATTAGTTATTGTGTTGCACCTGGCGAAGTATGTATTTGTCGTCTGACATTGACAGTTCGTGCAATCTCGTACATGGGTTTCCCGGAGGCGTGTGTGTGGCTGTAGCATCTGTAGTTGTGTGTGCTTGGCAATGGGACTGTGTGCTGTGCATATGTGGCATGGGACGGATTGGCCATGCCGATGGGTGTGTTGCTGTGCCCCTACTTATTGTGACTCTGGTGTATGCGGGCTCCTGGCCCATCCTGGGTCTGGTTTGTACTTTGCTTTTGGGGTTCAAATGGAACGCTTAGGAACGCATATGGCAACATGGGGGCCATGCCCCAGATTCGCATTTGGGAGGGAATATGCTTTTGGGGTTCAAATGGAACGCATAGGGACGCATATGGCAACATGGGGGCCATGCCCCAGATTCGCATTTGGGAGGGAATATGCTTTTGGGGTTCAAATGGAACGCTTAGGAACGCATATGGCAACATGGGGGCCATGCCCCAGATTCGCATTTGGGAGGGAATATGCTTTTGGGGTTCAAATGGAACGCTTAGGAACGCATATGGCAACATGGGGGCCATGCCCCGGATTCGCTTTTGGGAGGGAATATGCTTTTGGGGTTCAAATGGAACGCTTAGGAACGCATATGGCAACATGGGGGCCATGCCCCGGATTCGCTTTTGGGAGGGAATATGCTTTTGGGGTACATGCTGTGAGCCATGGGTGCCGAACGTGACATGTGTTGTGGCAGCATGACAGTGCATGGTTTGAGGTGTGTGCATGCTTGACATGGCCTGCATATTTGCTGTCTGTTGTGATTACTGGACATGGCATTGGACGCATCGTTATGAGTGTGTGATGGTTGTGTGCCACCCGACGTATTGCAGTTGTCCCATTTCCTTGGTGTGCGTGCTGCCCTGTGCCATGTGCATCACTGCAGTGCTCGGGGGGGTGGTGTGGCCCATGTTGTGTGTTGTTGCTCACAGTGTGTCGTGCACTTCATTGACTTCTGGCACATGGTTGGTAATGGGCATGTATCTTAGCGTGACTGCTGTATGTGTGGCAGCTGTGCGGATGACATGCCTTTCATGAGACTGGGGCTGGCGGATGGGATGGATGGTATGTTGTTTGTGCATGGTGTGTCTGTGTGTTTGATGGGTTCAGTGGTGTTCGTGTGCATTTATGTTGTTCCGCTCTGTTGCGTCTAGTGTTGTTTGTCTTACATAGGCGTAGTTGTGGGGTGTGTGGTTGACAGGCAGTTGGGGCTACATGGACAGGACTCCAATGGTGTTTCGGTTGTGTGTGATGAGTTGCACAGTGGCTGCCGTGTGGTACTATATTCAGTGTGGCTTGTGCATGCAGACGTGGCTCCTTGGGTGTTGCTATGTCTGTGATGGGTCATGTGGGGTGTGAGTCTGTTGTTCATGTCCGTGTGCACATTGTTCACTTGTTCGTGACGGTGGGCGGTGCTGCGTGTTCGTCTGCTACGTGACATGTCCCATGTGTTGGTCGTGTTACGGTCCTCATGCCTCCAGTAATCCGGCCCTGTCCAGTTTCCCACCTGCAAGTTGTTCGTGCGTGCACTGTACTGGATGCCACATGGCTCTAAGCGGGGGTGCTCCATGTTGCAGGTCTGTCGGGGTGGGAGGGTGTTGTGGGTCGTGGGGGTGGCTGGATACCCACTGACACCGATTGCTGTGGACCGTGATGTCTGCCTTTCGGCTGTCGTTGTGCACTGCGGTGGCTGACACGTGGGTGTGGGGTGTGGGGGATGCTCCTCCTTGCTGTGCTGTGGGACTGGGGCCTGGTGTGTGTTGTACTTGGGCTGTCCACCGTCCCACCCACTGCACTTTGTGTTCCTGCCACTTACCTGTTACTTGTCGGTTGGTGCAGCTGTGGCGGACACATGGGTGTGGTGGGTGCTCGTTGTGGCGCTTCTGGCATATTTGGGGACCTGTTGGTGGTTACGTGGCTGGCTTAGTGTACACATGTCCCCACGCATCTTGCAGTTGTTCGGTTTGGGCTGTGTGTGGTGGTGTCTGTTGCATGTGTGTGTGATGTGTTGTGTATTGTGTGCTGGACATGGGGGTGTTTGTCCCTGGGAGCTGTGGCATGGTGGTAGTGCATGTGAGTACATAGCGGTGTGCTGGTATACATTAGTTTGTACTTACCAGCCTCCACTCCCCCTGCTAATCCGGCGAGGATCTCCGGATGGATTACGACTCGCACCTTCTCCTCCCACGCTTTGAAGGTCTTAAAGAGCGCGGGATTCCCTCCGCCATTGACGGCAGCCAGCTCTCTGTTTTTGCCCTCCTTCTTCTTGACCAGGCTCTTTACGTCATTCCAACGTTTGT
Organism: Calotriton arnoldi; assembly: GCA_963921515.1. Lineage (NCBI taxonomy): Eukaryota > Metazoa > Chordata > Amphibia > Caudata > Salamandridae > Calotriton > Calotriton arnoldi. The sequence continues at coordinate 1,080,034 of CAWUFW010006372.1, read as the reverse complement.
TAATCTCGACTCTGTTCCTGGGCAGGGTCCCGACTGCATTGACCTGGTCTACGATCCGGTTCCACATTCTGTTTCTGGTGGCTAGTGGTGTGTGCTGGACCATGTTCCCATAGATTTGTGGGTACACCTTGATGATCTCGTCGACCATGACCGTCAGCTCCATGGGCGTGAACTTGGGCATCCTTTGTGGTGCCATGGTGTTTGTGGTGCTGGTGCGGTGTGTGTTGTGTAATGTGCAGGGGGTTTGTGGTGCCGGTGTTTGGTGGTGGTGGTGGTGGTGGTGGTGGTGGTGGTGGTGGTGGTGGTGTTTGGTGGTGGTGGTGGTGGTGGTGGTGGTAGTGATGTGTGCGTTTCTGTGGTGTTCTGCTGTCCTTGCTGTGTCACTGTGTCCTCTCCTCTCCTCTCTGGTTTGCAATGTAGCAAGGGGTTGTGGTCTGTGGGAGTGCTGCTTTTGTACTCACCTATGTGGGTGTGTCCTCATGGTCTGTTGTTTTCAGGTGTGTTGTGTCTGGGGTTCTGGCCTTTGTATTTTTTGTTTGTCCGGGGGTGTTTTCGGGATATGTACTGTGCTTGTGTATTTGTGCGTGCCTTGCTATGTGTAGACTTGTTGGCCATGTTGTGTGCTATTGGTTTTGTGTGCGGATGGTTTCTGTGCAGGTACGTGGGCGCCATGGCTTCTGCCGTGTCGATTCTCATCGGCGTTGTTTGCGCTGGCGGGCGGTATATTTGTGGTTTTCCGCGCTCATGTCGGTGCGATCGTAATTTCACGTGCGGTGTGTCGGGCGTGAGGGCGGGCGGTTTTGTGTTGTCGTGCGTGTTTCCGTCCGTGGCGGGCGGTTTGTCTCCGACTCGGACGTTGGCGGGCGGTATTTTGTGTGCTTTTTCCGCCGATGGCGGTATTCGGTTTGTGTAATCGTAATGGCGTGGTCGGTGTTCAGGCGGTGTGTGCGGGCGGATTTTTGCCGCTTCCATGCCTGGCGGAATTATTTACGCCGGGTATCGTAATGGGCCCCTTAGAAACATATTAAAAATTATAAATACATATATATATATATATATCCAAAATGTTCCAAGTAAAACGCACTCTCAAAGTCCCGGAATGACCCTTCTTCGTGGATCTGAATATATATATATATATACATATACCAGTAAAATAAAAATAAAAATAAAATATATATATAATAATGCAAAATATTAACATACTTTTAATCTTTTACAATTACTTTTGACATTACATTAACAGCAACAGTAGTAAAAATGTTGGATAGTGGAGGGGATACAATTATTATTCCCACTCCAGGGAGTACAACAGTAGGGAAAGTGTTGGATAGCGGAGGGAATAATTTACTATTCCCACTCCAGGGAGTGCAACAGTAAAGAAAGTGTTGGATAGCAGAGGGGAATAATTTACTATTCCCACTCCAGCAAGTACAACAGTAGGGAAAGTGTTGGATAGCGTAGGAGAATAATTTACTTTTCCCACTTCAGGGAGTGCAACATTAAGGAAAGTGTTGGATAGCGTAGGGGTAAATATTACTATTCCCACTCCAGAGATAGCAACAGTAGGGAAAGTGTTGGATAGCATAGGGGTAAAATTACTATTCCCACTCCAGAGAGTGCAACAGTAGGGAAAGTGTTGGATAGCGGAGTGGATAAAATTACTATTCCCACTTCAGCGAGTGCAACAGTAGGGAAAGTGTTGGATAGCAGAGGGGAATAATTTACTATTCCCACTCCAGCAAGTACAACAGTAGGGAAAGTGTTGGATAGCAGAGGGGAATAATTTACTATTCCCACTCCAGCAGGTAGAACTGTAGGGAAAGTGTTGGATAGCGGAGTGGAATAATTTACTATTCCCACTCCAAAGAGTGCAACAGTAGGGAAAGTGTTGAATAGCGGAGGGGTAACAATTACTATTCCCACTCCAGTGAGTGCAACAGTAGGGAAAGTTTTTGATAGCGGAGGGGAATAATTTACTATTCCCACTCCAGATAGTGCAACAGTAGGGAAAGTGTTGGATAGCAGAGGGGATAAAAGTTACTATTGCCACTCCAGAGAGTGCAACAGTAGGGAAAGTGTTGGATAGCGGAGGGATAAAAATTACTATTGCCACTCCAGAGAGTGCAACAGTAGGGAAAGTGTTGGATAGCGGAGGGATAAAAATTACTATTCCCACTCCAGAGAGTGCAACAGTAGAGAAAGTGTTGGATAGCGGAGTGGATAAAATTACTATTCCCACTCCAGCAAATGCTACAGTAGGGAAAGTGTTGGATAGCAAAGGGGAATAATTTACTATTCCCACTCCAGGGAGTGCAACATTACGGAAAGTGTAGGATAGCGGAGGGAATAATTTACTATTCCCACTCCAGGGAGTGCAACAGTAGAGAAAGTGTTGGATAGCGGAAGGGTAACAATTACTATTCCCACTCCAGCGAGTGCAACAGTAGGGAAAGTTTTGGATAGCGAAGGGGAATAATTTACTATTCCCACTCCAGCGAGTGCAACAGTAGCGAAAGTGTTGGATAGCGGAGGGGATAAAATTACTATTCCCAATCCAGTAAGTGCAACAGTAGGGAAAGTGTTGGATAGCGGAGAGGAATAATTTACTATTCCCACTCCAGCGAGTGCAACAGTAGGGAAAGTGTTGGATTGCATAGGGGAATAATTTACTATTCCCACTGAAGCAAAATAATTAAAATGAATTAACAAACAATTAATTAATTACATTTTTTTACCTCCCACCTTATTCCCCTATAAATGACACCACCAATATTGTAAAACATAACACTATTAACATAATTAATTCATAATTAATAAAATTAACAAGCAATTTAAAAACAATCAATAATAAATTAATTCACAGTATTAACACTATAAAACAACTTAAAATAAATATTATAATAAAACATTTACAAAAATATATTAAAATTAAATTACTTCCCAGCCTACTCCCCTATCAACCCACAACCCACTCTTAAAAAATGACACAAATAACATAATGAATAATTAATTATTAATTATTAATAACCAATTAATAAATAATTAACAATACATTATTTATCACAATTAACAGTATAAAATTTTAAATACATAAATATCAAATAATTAAAAATATAAATTTATTAATTATAATTAAATTACTTCCCACCCTATTCCCCTATAAACCCACATCCCGCTCCTAAAAAAATAGCACAATTAAGATATTTACTAATTAATTATTAATAATTAACAACCAATTAATAACTCATTAACAACTGACCCGCTACCTCGAGGAGAACAACATCCTGGACCCTTCCCAGTCCGGCTTCCGCAGCAACCACAGCACCGAAACCGCCCTCATCGCCGCCACTGATGACATCAGGACCCTGCTAGACAACAGAGAAACAGCAACCCTCATCCTCCTGGACCTATCAGCCGCCTTCGACACGGTCTGCCACCACACACTACGAACACGCCTTCACGACGCCGGGATCCAAGAGAAGGCCCTGGACTGGACCACATCCTTCCTTTCCGGCAGAACACAAAGCGTCCGCCTCGCCCCCTTCCGATCCAAGGCCACCAAGATCATCTGCGGCGTACCCCAAGGCTCCTCCCTCAGCCCAACGCTGTTCAACATCTACATGGCACCCCTCGCCCACGTCGCCCGACAGCACAACCTCAACATCATCTCCTACGCCGACGACACCCAGCTGATCCTCTCCCTCACCAAAGACCCTCACACCGCCAAAGCCCACCTCCACGAAGGAATGAAGGCCATCGCCGAATGGTTGAGGACCAGCCGCCTGAAGCTGAACTCGGACAAGACTGAGGTCCTCATCCTTGGTTCCAACCCTTCAGCCTGGGACGACTCCTGGTGGCCAACATCACTGGGAACAGCCCCGCCACCCACCGACCACGTACGCAACCTAGGGGTCATCCTCGACCCCACCCTCTCCATGACTAAGCAGGTCAACGCCGTTTCCTCAACCTGCTTCAACATCCTCCGAATGCTCCGCAGGATCTTCAAGTGGATCCCCACCGAAACAAGAAAAACAGTCACCCAGGCCCTCGTCACCAGCAGGCTGGACTACGGAAACGCCCTCTACGCAGGAACGACGGCTAAGCTCCTGAGGACGGCTGCAACGCATCCAGAACGCCTCTGCACGTCTTATCCTCGACATCCCCCGACGCAGCCACATCACACCCCACCTGAGAGACCTGCACTGGCTCCCTGTCAACAAGAGGATAACCTTCAAGCTCCTCACCCACAAAGCACTCCACAACTCCGGACCAGCCTACCTCAACAGACGACTCAGCTTCTACACCCCCACCCGCCAGCTCCGCTCGACCAGCCTCGCCACAGTCCCCCGCATCCGGAAAACGACCGCCGGCGGCAGATCCTTCTCCCACCTCGCCGCCAAGACCTGGAACACCCTCCCCACCAACCTCCGACAGACCCAAGACCTACTGGCCTTCAGAAGACTCCTCAAGACCTGGCTCTTCGATCAGTAGCAGCACCACCCCCCTCTTCCCCCAGCGCCTTGAGACCCTCGCGGGTATGTAGTGCGCTTTATAAGTGACATGATTGATTGATTGATTGATTAATAATAAATTAATTACCACAATTAACAATATAAAATATTAAATACATAAATATTTATTAATTAATTATAATTAAATTACTTCCCACCCTATTCCCCTATAAACCCACAACCCGCTCCTAAAAAAATAACACTATTAAGATATTTACCAAATAACTATTAATAATTAACAACCAAGTAATAACTAATTAATAATTAATTAATTACCACAATTAACAATATAAAATAGTAAATACATAAATATTAATTAATCAAATGTATTTATTATTTAATTATAATTAAATTACTTCCCACCCTATTCCCCTATAAACCCACAACCCGCTACGGAACAAAAAGCACAAAATGTAATTAAAATAAATTAATAACTTCTAAAAATTATTATTACATTTATTATAATTAAATTACTTCCCACCCTATTCCTCTATAAACCCACAACCCGCTACGGAACTAAAACGCAAAATTTACTTAAAAAAAATTAATAACTTCAAAAAATGTAACACATATATTAAAAAACAAATGCAATACTTACACAAAAAATAGAACACATACATGTAAAATACACACTAAAATACATAACACTAAATCAAACAACAATATTTTTAACAACGATATTTTTGCTAACGATATTAATTACTTTGATATTTTGAAAAATGATATTACTTACCTTCAACTCGATATTCTTGACAACGATATTCTGACTGTCGATATTTTTGTAGTCCGAGATTTTGGACTCGATATTACTGCTACTCGATATTTCCAACTCGATATTATGTCTGTGCACCATTTACCCTATTGCACCATCTATGCTGTTATGACCATTGCCTAGTGGCAAAGTGATTTTATGATCTATGTGACGTCATGACAAGTGCCTAGTGGCACAGTGATTTATGTGATCATGGTCTACAGTGTATTATGTACAATACAAAGGATATTTTTATGTAGCCTTGTGTGCAGTCTCTTTTTGTGGTCTGCCTAGTTCGTCACTGGTGTGTGTGTGTTGCGCAAATGCTTTACACATTGCCTTTGGGATAAGCCTGACTGCTCTGCCAAGCTACAGAGGGGGTGAGCAGGGGTTATCTTGTGTGTGTGTAACTCCCTTTCCTTGACTTGAGTGGTGGGTTCTGCCTGGCTTAGATGCATACACATATGTCACCTCTACAGAAGGACCTAACAGCTCAGAGGGCAGGGTGCATTTTAAATGAAAAGTAGGACATGTATTTTTAACGCTAAACATGTTCTACTATTGACAATCACCTAAAAACCATTTACACTACTGTAGGTCTAGCCTTCCTATAGACTAACATTGGGTTACTTTATTACAATTAATAAAAGCTAAATTAATTTTGCGGAGGATGTTATGTTATGTTAATAAGATTTATAGAGCATGTGGCTAGCCCCAGCAATGGGGCTTCCCAGCGCTAGGCAGCAAACAGCCATGTTTTCTGTTTTTTTCTGAAACAGAGATGACTCTGGGTATTCCTAAATCAAGTAGCATGCAGTTCCAGAGGGCAGGAGGCAAATCACGTAATGAGTAACCTCCTAGTTTCTTTCTATTGAATCTGGGGATCATTGCCAGAATAATTCTGCTGAGCGAAGTGCTCTGCAGGTCAATAGGGTAGTAAGAGTTCTGAAAGAATGGGTGCTCCTGCAGCATTCATAATCTTGTGAGTAGTACTAAGAACTTTAAATTGAATGCATTTCTCGATGGACAGCCAGTTAAGTTTCTGGAGGAGCAGAACTTAGGAAGGGAGAACAGTAATCTGGCCATCGCGCTTTGGACAGATTGCAACCTCTTTAATATTGATTTTCTGCAACCCAAATACAATATGTTACAGTAGCCGAGGCGAGACAGGATAAGAGATCGAATGATCAACTGTTGAATGTGAGGTTGGAAGAAGCAAATATTAGGTCTAAGGCCTCTCAGAAGGCCAAAACATGTGCCTGCCAGGTTCTCACTTTAGTCTCATAGGAGAGGGAATCGTCTAGCCAGATACGTAGATGTTTTATAGAAGGCTGGGGTTACAGTGGGGGCCCCAGGACCTCCGGGCCACCAGTGATGTTCCCACGTCTGGGTGTGCTTTCCGAACAACAGGATCTCAGTTTTATTAGAGTTCAGTTTAAGACAACTATCATCCATCCAGCTGGCCACTGCCAGCATACAATCCTGAAACCTAGCGATGTCTTGAGAGGCATGAGCAGAGAAGGAGACACTAAGGTGAGTATCATCTGCATGTGATACTATGGAGACACCAAGGACTCCACAATCTCCGCCAAGGGCTGACTTAAATGTTGAAAAGAATAAGGTTCAATGAGGAGCCCTGTGGGACTCCATGCGCCAAAGGTCTGGGTGAAGAAGAGAAAGGAGGAGAAATTACCTGAAAGGAGTGGTTGCTGAGGAAGGAGGCAAACCAAGAAAGAGCCTTGACACCGACACCAATATCACAGAAGTGCTGGAGAAGCAGCCTATGTGATACAGGGTCAAAGACGGTGGTGATATCCAGAAGGATGAGGGCCGAGGAGCCACCTTCATCTACTACTCTTCGAAGAAACTCTGTCATGGTCAGGAGAGCAGATTCAGAGCTCTGGTTGGACCTGAAGGCATTATGAGACATGTCCAAAATGTGATTGCCTTCTAAAAACTCAGGAGTGTATTAACATGTTTTCACAACTTAACCCAAGAAAGGGGGCATGAAATCGGGCAGTAGTTTTTGGGTTTAGTTGGGTCGAGAGACACTTTCTTCAGTAGGGGTTACCTTTGCCTGCTTCCAAGCCTGAGGGTCGGTGGCCAAGGACAAAGAGAGATTGCCAACCTCAAGAAAAGTAGGAACGATGACCTCATGGAGTTTAGTTTAGTGACAATGTCAGGTTTAAGAGGGTTTTCCTGAGAGCCAGATTTCACTAAAGTGCATAGAGTGGAATAAGACGGCAAGTCAAGGAGGGCTAGTTTGTTTAGTTCTGGTCCAGGACTCGTCTGAATGGCCGGGACAAGCCTCTCCATCAGTGAGGCCCTTGGGCAGGAAGTGGGAATAGATGTTATTAATCTTTTCAACAAAGAAGTCTGCTATGTTATTATATTAGTCAGTTGAGCCCTCGACTGGCTAAGTTTTCCTTGTGGATTTGTGGTACAATTTTATTGGCCTCATATAACGAGATTTTGCCACTGTGTCAAAAGATTTTCTCCAAGTTCGCTCGAGCACCTTACAGAGGTTTGTTTCTCTGCAAACATCTCCCCATTGAACCAGGGGGAAGATGGCTTATTTCTGGCCTGCATTTGATGAAAAGGTATGAACTTGTCAAGGGCAGAAGTAAGCCAGGCCTTTATCCTGCATTCTGCACAATCCACAGTGGCATCTAACTGAGGGATATTGGCTGATATGTAGTTGCTGAATTCTGCCAGATTTAGTTTATGCCAGGGCCTTTTCATAGTAGTGTTGATGGTGGAGGTCTTTATATTGATATTCAGTTGTAAGGCCATAGGAATCAGATAGTGGACTGATCAAGTCATAGGTCAAGGAGACACAACCTCTCGATTAGGAAGATTGGCGAAGACTAGATCTAGAAGATGACCAACCGTAAGAGTAGGACCTCCCACTAATTTAGCCAGCTGCAGTGATGCCAAGTCATCCAACAAATTGTGGGCTGGTCAAAATGAAGGTTTAGGTCTCCTAAAATGCTGAAGTTTGGTAATTTAATTTAAGAGCTAATTGGGTCACCTGGTTAATCAAAGCCGCACTGAAAGCTTTGGAGGGGCCAGGGGATCTGTAAATGGAAGAGGCCTGCTAGTGTAACATTTTTGATCATTGATATCTGAAATAGAGCACTTTTGCGATTTTGGACAGGGTTGGGATCCAGATTATAGACTGTCATAGATCTGTAGGTGTCAACTCAAGGGCTCATCGATAGCGGTGTATAGGTGAATATCACACCCGTCTCCAGACGGGTGTGATATTCACCGATACACCGCTATCGATGAGTCCTTAAGTTGACATAATATGTCTGTGGTGACAAACGCATTTTCAAACCGATTGGTCTAACATACTGACAAAAGCTATATGAATGAGCACATTTTCTATTCTAAGCCCTGAAGAAGTCCAATTGAGGACGAAACGCGTTGGCGGTTGCACATTTTATAAAAAGAAAAAAAGAATATGAATAAAGAATGAATTTCATCATTACATGATTATATCGCCTTCTTCTTTTTTTTTTTTTGGGAAAACAACAGTTTTTTGTAAATCTATACTACTGTATGTATAATACATTCAATATTTGAAAGTGTGCTGGGCTGTTTTGACTGTATTTTATTAGAGTGACGGGTAGGTTCCTTCTGGTCACTCTATTTGGGACCTAGGGGATTGTGTCCCAAGCCCTTTGCACCTTGTTTTTATCCTATATAATTTATAGGGATGTTAAGACTAGTGCGGGTGTCTATGCTTTGATCCCCAATCCTGTGTGACATAGATTTGTAGGTGATAGCTATGCCGCCCCCTCTGCAGTTGAGTCTATCACATCTTTTGATGCTATACCCTGAAGGGAGAGCTACGAAGGATTCGGCTGTAATTGTAAGACTGAGACAAGTTTCAGTCAGAAATACTACTTCAGGTAGGGTATCTTGAATAAGATTGTACAATTCGGCATATGGCGAACCAAGGAGTGACAGTTAATTGCACACATTTTGAGCATAGGGCAATTATTATCCTGGGCAGCACCGTGAGCATAAGGGGGTGTACAAAACCACACTGTTTACACTTGAAAGCACTTTCCCTCGGAAACCAGGCATGCAGGCATTGAGCGTGTAAAACGTGACTCAACTTAAGGAGTGCAGATGAGGAATAAGAGAGCAAGTCTCTCGTTGGAGGGGCAGTATTCCAGGCGGTAATCAGTCACAATATCGAATTTTAAATATCGATATGGCAAAATATCGAGTTTAAAATATAGAATGGACATAATATCGACTTACAAAAATATAGTGGTGCAGAATATCGAAATGCAGGTAAGAAATATTGTTTTTCATAATATCGAAGTTAGTAATATCGACAGTCATAATATAGTTGTTAAAAATATCCATTTTTTTATAGTGTATTAAGTGTTAGTATATGTGTTAAAAGTATGTATTATTTTTGTAATGTATGTTTGGATTTTTAAAAGTAATGAATTTTAATTAAATTAATTTTTGCGTAATTTAATTCCGTAGCGGGTTGTGGGTTTATAGGGGAATAGGGTGGGAAGTAATTTAATTATAATATATTTTTTTAGAATTATTTAGAAATAATTAATTATATGTTAATTATTTTGTGCGCAATTTAATTCTGTAGTGGGTTGTGGGTTTATAGGGGAATAGGGTGGGAAGTAATTTAATTGAAATTAATTAATTATTTTATTAATTAATAATTCAGTATTTAATAATTTATATTGTTAATTAAGTTAATAAATTTATTATAAATTAATTATAAATTGATTAATCACAATTAATAATTAATTGGTAATTATGTTAATTGTGTTATTTTTTATATTAATTTGTAATTAATTAGATATTAATTATTAATAATTAATTTGTAAATATGTTATTTGTGTACTTTTTTTAGGAGTGGGGTGAGGGTTGATAGGGAGTAGGGTAGGAAGTACTTTAGTTTTAATGTAATTTTTATTATTTTTTATATTATATTTATTAAAAGTTATTTTATAGTGTTAATTTTGTGAATTAATTTAGATTTGATGGTTATTAATATTATTGTTAATTGTAATTAGTTAATTAATTATGTTAATTTATTAATATTTTACAATATTGTAGGTGATGTTTATAGGGGAAAATGGTGGGAGGTAAATTAATTTTGAAAAAATAATTACTTGTTAATTAATGTTAATTATATTGCAGGAGTGGGTATACTAAATTATTCCCCTACGCTATCCAACACTTTCCCTACTGTTACACTTGGTGGAGTGGGAATATTAAATTATTCCCACCCGCTATCCAACACTTTCCCTACTGCTGCATTCGCTGGAGTGGGAATAGTAATTTTTACCCTCCCGCTATCCAACACTTTCCCTACTGTTGCACTCACTGGAGTGGGAATAGTAATTTTTACCCTCCCGCTATCCAACACTTTCCCTACTGGTGCACTCACTGGAGTGGGAATAGTAATTTTTAGCCACCCATTATCCAACACTTTCCCTACTGTTGCACTCACTGGAGAGGGAATAGAAATTTTTACCCACCCGCTATCCAACACTTTCCCTACTGTTGCACTCACTGGAGTGAGAATAGTAATTTTTACCCTCCCGCTATCCAACACTTTCCCTACTGTTGCACTCACTGGAGTGGGAATAGTAATTTTTACCCACCTGCTATCCAACACTTTCCCTACTGTTGCACTCACTGGAGTGGCAATAGTAATTTTACCCTCCCGCTATCTAACACTTTCCCTACTGTTGCACTCGGTGAAGTGGGAATAGTAATTTTTACCCACCCGCTATCCAACACTTTCCCTACTTTTGCATTCACTGGAGTGGGAATAGTAATTTTTATCCAACCGCTATCCAACACTTTCCCTACTGTTACACTTGGTGGAGTGGGAATAGTACATTATTCCCACCCGCTATCCAACACTTTCCCTACTGTTGCACTCACTGGAGTGGGAATAGAAATTTTTACCCACCCGCTATCCAACACTTTCCCTACTGTTGCACTCAGTGGAGTGGGAATAGTAATTTTTACCCTCCCGCTATCCAACACTTTCCCTACTGTACCACTTGTTGGAGTGGAAATAGTTATTTTATCCCCTACGCTATGCAACGTTTCCAGTAATGTTATATTTAATGTAGTGTAAAATATATATTTTTTAAAAATATTTATTTTAATGTTTTATCTTATTATATATAATTTATTTTTATATTTATAATATAGGTTTATTTATATATATGTAATTATATTTCAAATTATGTTTTTAACATTTTATAATTAAAAATATTAATAATTTTTAATATTATTAAGTTATTATATATAATAAAAAATAAAAATGCATGTTTATTTTTTTTACATTATATTTATTATTTATTAATTTTAACGTTTTTTAATTATTTTTAAGTATGTTTTACTTAATTATATTGATTATTTAATTAATTTTAGATTACTTTTAAGACATTTTAAAAAGTCGATATTTTAGCAAACTATATTATTGACAACGATATTTAGGATTCAATATTTTTGTACTTACCTGTTTGTAGATAGGAAGTCGATATTCTGTCATTCTATATTTTTTCATCAATATTCTGGCATCTTGATATTCTGCTCCTCGATATTTTGTCAGTGATCCATTCCAGGCGTGGACGGGCGCAGATGGGTTTGGCTTTGGTATGCCTTCAAAGCGTCTGCACGGCAGTCTTCTATAAATGAGGGAATTGCCGGGAGGAATGCAGCACAATCATCGACTAGAACGCTGCCTTCCACAGCTAATGGCCAAACCAAAATGGCCACCAGAAATGAGGGTGTGGAATAGAATCAGGGTAATGTGCCCAAAATACCAGTAAAAATGCTCCAGCACTCCCACCCAGCTCACTATCCCTCCCAAGTGCAAATTCCTAATTGAAATACCCCTACCTAAGGTGCAAAGAACGGCAACCTATGAGCCTTTCCTTTAGTGCAAAACGCATAAGCAGCAACACTGTTTAAAAACGTTTCAACACTATTTAAAAGCGTTTTAGAAAATAAGACATAGTAAAATAAAAACATATAAAAAAAAGGAACCGCATGTTAAAAGGTAAAAGTAGTCCATTGACAAGCCTCTCGTAAAAGCGAGGAAGGGATAGGAAAATATTTCTTCCACTATTTTAGCTAATAATTTAAAATCTTCATTAATATTTTTTTTTTGATAATCAATTTTATTGATTTTGTGAAAACAGAAAGAAACATATGACCAGCAGTAAGTCGAGACATCAATATACAGCAAATGTATGGCATTATCGCAGCATCGACCAAACCCCCCCGAGGGAACAGGAAATGAGAGGAAGGATAAAGTGAGTTCGTACATTGAGGTCACAGACGCAGAGGCGGAGTGTCATTCGTCTAATACCCCCACCCATTTGCCCCATACTTTGCGATATTTCGCTGGGCATCCCCTGGCTTCATACATGGGTTTTTCTTGTGTCGCGCACCAGTCTACTCCTCTACGCCACCTTGCCATGGTGGGCGTGACCTGGTTCAACCAGCTAGCCGCAATGTCTCTCTTGGCCACCATCATGGCAGTATTTAGAAAGAGTTTGTCTGCTCTGGATCCGTCTAAACCCTCGGCAACCCCCAGGAGCACGTTCAGTGGGTTGTGTGGGACCTCCCAGCCCAGGACCTCGGTAAGCTCTCTTTCTATGGAGTTCCAAAATCGTGTAATAGCAGGGCAGAGCCATACCATGTGGAAGAAATCAGCTTGTTGTTGGTTACAACGGGGGCACAATGCGTCTGGTCTCAGCCCTGCGCTGTGGAGGCGCCTCGGCGTGAGATAGGCGGCATGCAGGTAGTATATTTGGACTAGACGGAGTCTTGCGGAGGTGGTGATTGTTTTGGGTGCCATCAGTGCGTCCCTCCAGTCCTCCTCCTCCAGGGGCCCAATCCATCCCTCCCATTGGTCCCTGAGTCGGTGCAGTGTGGTGGGGGTGTTATTCGTTCAGGAGCGGTAAATTCGTGAAATCCCCCCCCTTCCCCAGGTCACCAGTCATGATTTGGGCTTCTGGTGGGCTGTATTCGGGCAGTGAGGTACCATCTGAGATATGGGAGCGGAGGGCGTGACGCAATTGTAAGTACCGATAAAACTGTGAGGGGTGCAAGGAATACCGGGCTTGGAGGTCTTGGAAGGTACGTATGTGGTCACCCCCCCATATGTCTCCGAGTTGCGAGATGCTGATGAGGTCCCAAGCTCTGAATCCTGTTAGGTTGGTAACCTCCTGGAGCCAAGTGCCCTGCCAGAGTGGGGTATATTGAGTCAACTTACTTGACCAGTGGGTGTGACGCAGAGAGGCACGCCACGCCACGCCAGGAGAACCCCTTGGGTCACTGTGGGCAGGGATCTGGGAATAGCTGCTCCATACATCATCCCTTGGATTCTAAGTAGGCCCAGGGCATGTAATTCTACTCTGTTTGTTGGGTCTGACCAGCCTCCGTTGAACCAGTCGTGTATGGTGAGAATTCGGGTTGCTAAATAGTATAGGTACAGGTTAGTCATGCTGAGTCCTCCATCGAAGGGTGGGTTCCGACATTGGGGCAAGAGCCAGACGAGGCCTCCTACCCCCCCAAAGGAATTTGGTAGCCAGACTGTCCATCTCCCTGAACCAGGTTCGCGAAAAGAGAAAAGGTGTGTTTTGAAGTACGTATAAGAACCTGGGTAGTATCATCATTTTGAATAAGGCTATTCTGCCCAGGGGGTCAGTGGCAGCGCCTGCCACCTGTGGAGGTCAGCATGGGCCCTCTTCACGAGTGGGGTCATGTTAAGTGACCAAGCAAGGTCAGGGAGTAGGGCAATCCAGATCCCAAGGTATTTAAAAGACTGTCTCCGGATGGGTATTGTGGTTTGCCAGTCGAAGCAGTCTCTTGAAATGTGGAGGGGGACTAGGACCGACTTGGTGGAGTTCAACCGCAGGCCTGAGGTCTGTCCGAAGAGATGTAATGCTCGGAGGCACTGGGGTCCGGATTGGGCCGGCTCGGCCAGGAAGAGCAGAACGTCGTCCGCATAGAGAACGATTTTGTCCTCGTCCAGTCCGGGCCATTTCCATCCCATGATCCGCTTGTCAGACCGTATGAGGCAAGCCAAGGGCTCCATCGCTAAGGCGAATACAATCGGTGAGAGTGGGCATCCCTGCCTCGTGCCTTTCCTGATAGGGAAGGGTCTTGACAGTGCCCCATTGACAAGCACCCGAGCCTGCAGCCTATTGTATAAAACCCTCACCAATTTGCAGAAGTGTTGCCCCAGTCCCAGTTCCGTCAGCACCGCCTCCAGGTACTGCCAGTCTATCGAGTCAAAGGCTTTCTCAAAATCGATGAGAAGGAGCGCCAGGTATGGGGTCAGCAATTGGCGGTTCGCTAGGGCTAGATGGAGACATCTGAGGCAGTGTCTGGTACCACTGGACGGCATAAAGCCACACTGGTTGGGGTGGACCAGATTGGCCAGATGCGGCCGCAGGCGGTTGGCTAAGACCGACGCGAACACTTTGACCTCTGAGTTAATGAGAGAGATGGGGCGGTATTCGGAGCAGTGCGCAGAGGGGGGCTGGGACTTAGGGATCACCACGATAGTGGCGGTGTCAGTTTCTGACCGGAACGAGCCCTTGTCAGCCGCTTCGGCGTACACCTCCAGGATGTGGGGAACCAACATATCCCGATAGGCCGCGTAAAAGTCCTGTGGGAGTCCATCCGGGCCCGGGGTCTTGCCAGATGCAAGGCGGGATATGGCATTGTTGATCTCCTCCGGAGCAATGGGGACTTCCAAGGCAGCCACGTCTGCCGCCTGAAGCCGCGGGAGAGAGACCTGTTCCCAGTGGAGCAGTTCCAGGAGTGAAAGGCTGGGAGGCTGTGCGGATTAAAGCTTAGAGTAATAAGTGTCAAAGCATTGGGCAATCGCCACTGCCGAGCGCTGAGTCGCGCCGTCTGGGGCTATAACTTCTGGGACTATGCGATTGGCCAGTGGATACGTGGTCAGCCGGTGAAGGATCTTCCCATTTTGTCCCCCCACCCGTACACTCTAGCTATGGAGGACCTCCACAGAAGCCTGGCGGCCTCTAAGGAGGCCTGCCTAATCTCGCCCCTCAGAAATACTAGCCGTCTGTCCTGGGAGTCAGTTCTCTGTTCTGGGGTTTGGTTCTCAAGGAGGGTTGCTTGGGTCTCCAAGAGGGTGATCTGGGAGTCCTGCGCAAGCCGTTTCAGTTTGAGCTGGCCCTTAGCAAAACCGCGGATGGTGGCCTTACCAGCTTCCCACAAGGTACCTGGGGAGGAGACGGAGCCCTGGTTGGTGGTGAAGTACTGTTTGAATTCGTCCCCAACCGATTTCTTAAAGTCTTTGTCTTGGAGGAACCAGGCATTTAGTCTCCAGACTGGACGCGGTGTGTCCGGGAGATCCCCCACCCCCATCGCCAGGGGCTAGTGGTCAGATATACCCCTAGGGAGGATGGCAATGTCTCTGCTTTCCAGACAGTCAAGGGCGGGCATAAAGATGTGATCTAATCTCACGTGTGTGTGGTGCGCAGCCGAGGTGTGTGTGTATTGTTTGGACTGCGGGTGCCAGATCCTCCAGGCCTCGCAGACCCCCAGGGTGCTTGCCCAGTTCGTCAAAAGATTAGCGTGGGCGGTTCTGGGGGATGATGGGGTATTTGCAGTGTCAAAGGCTGGGTTCATGACTGCGCTAAAGTCACCCCCAATTATCGTCATCCCGGAGGATAAAGCGGTGATCTGTTCCGCAGTGCGTTTAAGGGTGGAGGTTAGCAGCGATGGCGGGGAGTAGATAGACATTAGGTTAAAGGTACGGTCTCCTATGGTACCCTCTAGGGCTAGGAAGCAACCCAAGGGATCACTGGTGGCTTTGGTCAATACAAATGGGAGAGTGCGCCGCATGAGAATAGCTACGCCTCTGGACCCTCGGCTAAATCCCGAGTGCCAGACCCTGTCGTAGCCATATCTCGCCAGGAAGGGGCAGTTGTTGCCTATAAGGTGGGTTTCTAGGAGCAGTAGTATGTCGACTGCTTGGCGTTGTGCTTAGAGTAGGACCGCTGTTCTTTTGACTCTGTCCAGCAGCCCATTAACATTCCATGATATTATGCGAAGTTAGCTCCCTAGCGTTGTGGGTGTCTGTCATGGGGGGTAAAAGTGTGGGACATGGTTCTGCGAGTGGGTGATGAGTGCTGGTGGGGCTCCCCGCCTGTTTCGGACGGTGGGCTGTCCACTGTGGTTTGGGTCGTGCATGCGCGTGCCATATTGCTGAGGAGAGATGCTGGTGCGGAAAATAAGGTGTGCAAACGAAAAACTGGGACAACAGTCCCCCCTCCCTATCCTACCCCCTCCCTAAAATATTCATTAATATTAAAGTTAGATTTTACATTCTAAGTTTCAAAATGCTACTTCTCGAAAGTTGGCATATTCATGCCTAACATTTCTGAGACCTCCATAGGAGTTTTCAGCTGTCCTGAGGTGTGTATGGCTCCCCTGGGGTGTTTGTTGTATTGTGCGCTGACAGTGGACAATAAAGGCTGGGGGTGGCAAGAAGTGAGGCATCCTAGAGGATGAGTAGGAGGGCTAGTGCCCTGGCCAACTTTGTTATCAAAGGGCTCTGCTCCCTGTACACACAAAGGAACATGACACCAGGCCAGAGCCTGCTTTGTGAACCTAGAAATCTTGGCATCTCCAGAGAGGAAAGAAAGAATCTACCCCTCGAACTAGTGTTTAGTGCAAACAAGGGTGGTCCCCACACACCGGCTGGCACTGCCCTTAAAGGCAGCACTCTCAGAGGCAGAAATTAGCACACTATTGTACCTGAGAAGACCAGAAGAATGACTGCCCTGCTGTCTGAAACCTGGAATGAAGGGTGGTCTTATGGTACCATGGCCACAATAAGTGACTCCAAAGGACAGCTATATCTAAACAGCAAGCCTTATTTGATTTAAAAGTTAAATCATAAAAGCACATAGTACAAATTTCATCATTAAAACATAGTTACAAAAAAAACCATTTAAAGGAGGTAGAGCAAAACGTATCACTATGAACGCACTAGAAAAAGTGACAGCACCAACATTAGGTCAATGTGACAGTTCAAACCGTCAGCTGGCACCAGCGGCTTCTTCATTTGTGGGCTTTTAAAGGGGCAAGCAGTGGGGAAGCCTCAGCATGACTTAGTTAAATTTGCGGCTGGGGGACCGTGAATTGACGGTAAGCCACGTGGATAGAAATCGTGAGATTAATATTTAAAACCGTGTTCTCTGGGTTCAAGGCAGCTAGGATGCTCTGCCTGCAAGTCCGAACTCCCAGTTTGTTCCACTCTGGTCTCAGCGTTGTTCTGCGCAAAGACAGCAATGCTGCGCAAATACAAACAATGTGCTCCGGGGATTTGTCTGATTTGCGACAGCCTCTGCATGTAAGGTTGATTGAGGGGCACCACCGTAGGGGTAGATTTTTCAAGAAAAGCCACTCGCCCATTCTAAGGGCCAAGAATCTCTGTCCAAAGGCCAGGTGACTGGCCTCCCGTGTGATACGGGGACACTACGGGGCATATTCTCAAGGACCCATCGCCGATTTAGCGGCACTTTTCCACCACGAAAGTGGCGATAGATTTATCGCCCTATTCACAAGCCTGCGCTAACAGCCGACATCGTCAGTATTCCTGTGATAGCTGCCGCCAAAAACATTGCCAAGGCTGACAGCAACAACTAACGCTAATCATATGCAGAGTAGGCGTTCCCGTGCAAAAAATCACGATAACACCACTTCGCGATATTCTCAACGACCAGCCAGATCGGCGATGCTGTCCAAAAACAGGCGATAAGGCACGTTAGCAGCAGGGACTTAAGACCTGCTTTTTTCTGGTCTTAAGTAGGACGAAGACCTGCAGTATAAAGGGAGCCCAGCCCAGAGCCACATCTGAAGACCAACAGATGCCATGGAGCTACTAATCATGCAGCTCGGAGACCCAAGAGGGCCACAACACCCACCGCCACCCCCCACCCCCAGGACCACCCCCACCCCCAGGACCACCCCCCCGGACTACCACTGTGGCAGCGCAGAACTTCCCTTCTCCTTCCCTGAGGTCCCTGGCTGGTCCTCCGGGGGGTTTGTGCGGTTCTGGTTGGCCCCTGTAGTTGCTCCGGCTTCCTCCATTGTGCTTCTCAGTTGTTTGTGTTTTGTTTTCTTTTTTTTTGCAGCTTATATGGTGATTTGTCCCGCCTGACGTGGGGATAGCAAGCCTGGCACTGCTTATCGCTGATATTTTCATCTCTGTTGGGCCCATCACCACTTTTTTCATGTTCGGGTTTCCTTTTTTATCGGCGTCCCGGTAATTTTATCGCGGACATTTGGCGTGTTATCGGGAAACTATCGCCTGTTGCCGGCGTGTTGAGAATACGCCGTTAACACGGCGTTAGTTTCCCGTGATAGACTGCGTTATGTAAAATTGCGTTGACCTAGGTTGGCGATAATTATCGCCCGTTCTTGAGAATATCCCCCTACAAGTTTCCTGAAGCCTAAACTTCTACAAACTTAGCAAAACCTTTCTGACCGTTCCACCTACTTTGGCTAGTTTAAGCCTGTCCTGCAATCTGCCCAGCTGACGAGTCCTAAATGCATCCTCACTAGGCCCTTCATAGGCCTCTGCTTAGTTTTAGACTCCCACAGTGCTCAATTTGTGCCGGTGGTTTCCGGTGCTTAGCACCGGCACTTATTTATCAGGGTCGGGTCTACACCTCAGTGCCACTGCCACCTCACATCAACGAATTAACTACAAGTTGTGTGTCGCAGTAAGTATATATGACTGTGGAAACTGTCTCCTGAGTTCCCGGTGAACAGTGCTGGTGCTGCTGAGCCATCAGCCGATAATAAATGCTTGCCATCATTGCCCGTC
The DNA here is from genome assembly GCA_963921515.1 of Calotriton arnoldi. Taxonomy (NCBI): domain Eukaryota; kingdom Metazoa; phylum Chordata; class Amphibia; order Caudata; family Salamandridae; genus Calotriton; species Calotriton arnoldi. Next base: position 1,060,878 of record CAWUFW010006372.1, on the reverse strand, counting down.
AGTTCAGTGTTGCCGGTGGGCGGGCCACTGATTGGGCTAGATTTGGTAGGGTAGGGGATGCGGCAGCCGCAGTTGTGTGTGTGTGCGTAAAATGTTTCAAAATTCCACGCCACACACAGTGCATGAGTCACCGCCCTGCAGTTCAGCGCATCCACAACATCGAGGGCACTATTAAAGCAGGCTCAGCCAGCGTGTGGTGCTGCAGTGTGCAGGAGCAGGCCTTGTTCTGCTATAAAGGCAGTGCCTCCAGCCTAAGTAACCCAGTAAGTAATCAAACCAACCAACGCGTTTTTTTCTTGAGCTTTGTCACTGTGGTTGGTAAATATTTGTAAACCAAGTCCGACACAGTTGTCCCCAGTGTGTAATATGGCGGAGTGTGGCGCTTGTGTATTCAGATGTGTGTCAGTCTGTGACGTGTTGAAAATTGAAATGTATCTTACGTTTATTAATTTCCTACATCACGCCTTGTGGCTTAGGTTATTTGCGCAGTCAGTGGTTCCTGTTCTGGTGTACGCGGATCGGTGCACCCTTCGCCCTCGTTAAACCCTCACCCGCCGGTAGTGGAGCAGCGATGCTAGACATTGATTCAGCCCATGGTCACCTCTGTAGTGACAGCATGACCAAGTGCACAGCCACCTCTATAAATTGTTTAGTGCATGGTATTTAATTTATTTTCATGCATGCAGGTCGAAAGACCTGTTGTGCCAGCAACACTGCAGACTGGTCAGTGTGCATGCTGCTGCTGGTTTCCGCACCCTGCTCACGTGCCATCTGCCGCCGTGGGCCGGTAGTGTGTTGTCATCAGGACATCCTTTCGTTAAAAATAAGGAGGCCTGTTGGTTTAGTTAATGTTCGCAATGGATACTACTTCAACGATGTCACAGTCCCGGTATAAGTATGTAACCAGCCTAATCTGTCCCATGCATGGGATTGCATTTTCTCTCTGCATTGCTGCTTCTCTTGCAGCTCCCTCTCGAAGCGTGCGTCGGTACTCTTGGAGATGTACGGACAGATTAGGCTGGTTATACTGAGACCGGGACTGTGACATCGTTCAAGATGTATCCATTGCGTCTGGCTCTCTAGGCTATACAACACAACTACATGTACATGCAGAAGACACTTTGAGAGTATTGTATCTATTGTGTAATTTTTAAAGAACTCTTCCAAGCTTTGCAGCCACACCAGACTCATGGCTTCTGTTTGAAGAAAAGAAAGCAAAGTTAACCAAAACGAACATTAACTAAACCAACAGGCCTCCTTATTTTTAAAGAAAGAATGTCCTTCACATTTCATACCTTTCAAAAGCTGCGCTTAGTACTTCTCCCATACAGACTGCAGTATTGTACGCTCTTTCTAGAGCTCCCATAACCTTAACAGGCTCCTTTGACACAAAACCGCCGCCCAGGGCAGATGTAAAATATACTCCCTGCAGAGCTGTGTGCATGTTCGGCATGGTAGGTAGTAGAGGTGAAGTAGGACTGGTTTGCACCTTCTCTGTGCCACGGTGATGTAACACTTACACCCGCATTTATTTGGCCTGTAGAATGTCACCCACTCCAGCTCCGATTCCCAAATATCACTTGAGGCAACAGCCGGTGGTTGTCACAAAACCTGGTGTTAAAACAGGTTTACTAATGGCACACATTAAATATGTATCACGCTGCAGCCTAACCAGTGGTCGAAGTGGGGAAAAACAAAGTATGGGAACTGTGGGCAGAGAATCAGAGGGCGGAAATAACCTGAGGATTGAGTCAGTGGGCCGAGTCAGAGGTGTGGAAAGAAAGAGCCGAACATTCCACTTTTTTTTATTTGTTTGGCATTTCACTGACCAGTTACAGTTTATTACGTTATTTAATTCCTATCAAAACCTTACTTGGAGTAAGGCTCCCTTGCTGAAATTCAGATCGGGTATTACATTTGACTTTCAGCAGTGTCCTTTGAGGATGTGGGTGGGACACATAGAGTAAGCGGTTGGAGCCAGTGGAGGAAGTGGGTAGAGCCAGGGAAAGTGGGGGGTGGCCTCCGACAAACATGTGAGCACCTGGACTTCATATTTTACAAATTAAGGGGCTCATTACGATGGCGGGCGGAAGCACAACCGCCGTGCTGGCGGATGCAAAAACCACCAGTTACCGCCGGCACGCAGCAGTCCACACGCCCGTCCAATTACGATGCGTAAAGTAGGCCAAACACCGCCGGCAAGCCAGCAACACCGTCCGCCATCAAAGTGCGCCCGTACACGTAGCGGCGCAGCACAACTGACACACACCGTCCGACGAAACACGTCCCGCCCGGCGTATAAATTACGATGCCGCAAACAAACGGCTCCCACGGCTAAGAGACACCGCACGTGAAAGAGGCGGTAACACGGACGCAGAGCACGGAAAACGAAGAAGCGGCATCCCGAGCATGAATCCAGCACTGCAGGCCCTTCCCATGCTTCTGCTGATGCACCACCAAGGACGCAACGTACCGCGGAGACGCAGGTAGGCACACACACAACAAGTGCACGCAAACAGCGCACACAGTGCAAGGGCGGAAAAAGCGGACAACCCCCCACCAGCGCGTGTACACTACACATCCACCATTGCATCCACATATGACACACAGGCCAAATCCTAACATCGCGGAACACATGTGTACACACCACCTGGGACTAGGAACCAACCACCCCGTCACGGCCACAAAGCGCCGATGACGCCGCCACACATGCGCACAACGCAGAGGCCAACCGCAGCGCCATGCATGCGTCGCACACAGACACAGGGACACAACCAAGCAGCACACACATCAGCCCCACCCCGAACGCACATGACACGTGACAGGCCTGCCACAGACATGTCCCCAACGCCCAATTCACGGACAACACCCAACGCCACACAACCGACGCACACATGTCAGTGAAGTCACGCAACAGCAGGACACACCCCAGTGTAACAAACATGGCGAAGCACACAGCGGCGGCAACACCAACTAGGAGAAGCAGGGCCCCTTCGGGAAGAGGAACGCCAGTACCACACTGAAAAACCCATACCACCCTGCACATATGAACAAGACACATGAAACGGAACACCAAAGAGCCCGGGGACCGACAACAGGTGGCCCAAGAATTACATCCACACACAAGGCCCAACGCAGAGCGGGAAGGCAGGCTGCCGCCCACACAAGGGAGAGCAGACAGCACTGAATGACCTTCCATTCCAACACCGAAACCACAGCCCTACGACAGAAGCCGGTGAATACAGCCATTGTCCAAGAATAGACCAACACAGGCATGCCGAGGGACCGACCACAGGGCAGATAGCGCATATCACAGAAGCACACAACGGACGGGGAAGAAAGAAGAAAACACTCCCCCATGTCGGCCACATGCAAGTTAATTGGAAGGAGTCACACAGCACCGACCTTGAACTGTCTGAGAAGCATGTGGGAAGAGGGCCCGTGTCCTCCAAACAAGCCAACAGAACACAAGTCCTGTCTCCCCACGACTACACAGAGCTCACAGCAACCCCGGAGCGTGCACATTGCAGACTGCACACACAGCCAGAGCACGCCACCTCTACGAACCGCTGCGAAATGGCAACCGCAACACACCTACCCAACTACGCCGAAGAGCTCAAGCTGTACAAAACCAACCTGTGCCATACATTGGGATGCGATCTCCTGTCCCTGCTGAACGTAAGTTACCGACTGACTTACCGCATCACATTGTTCAGCTGCGTCATGCCCGTCTTCTACTGTCGGAGGTGTCCCTACCAGCATCCCGTCGAGATATGCCTCTCCAACCCGGCATGTCTGAAGGCGGACCTGCTACCACTACTCCTCCCTCTGGACGCACACGACAGGGCCTGCTCTGCCTATGGGGGCATGGCGTATGTGGCCAACATCGCACGCGCACTGAAATGGAACCACTGTGCCTCCACACGACGGATCATCGAGAACAGCTACATCGAATGTCACCCAGCATGCCCCATCATGGTCCTCCAAGGGACAACCTACGAACAACACCTTGACAGCCACCATCCGCTTCATTGGCTGGCAAACATGTACACCACCAATGACATGGAAGCCCTGCTGGACGGCATCGCATACCTGACAACCTGTAAATACGTCGGACCACAACGCAGGTTCCCGAGTGACCTATGAAGTCCAACCCCGCACCCATGCTTAGCTTCCGCACGGACTGGCCAGTCACCACCACAACAGCCATACCAAACGACCGGCAACTGTAACCACACCATCAACGACATCGCCATGACATCGGATATGACCGGGACATGCACACTGTTCCCCATCACATCCAGGAACACCGCATGCATCGTGGGAGGCAGTGGCATGGGCTCTGTGCATCGCACCCACATGGACGGAACTGCACGAACAACCAGGACACGACATGGATCCAGCGCACATGGACACACACACCGCTCAGTGGACATGAATAGGTCGCCTGGAGTCTGTGGGTGCTGCACCCCTCCCACCCCCGCCCCGGGAATCCCATACCAGGACCTTTGCATGGACGACAAGTGCATACATCAACAACACGACCCCAGTGACTGTGACATGTCCAGTAACCACCACAGTGCAACAACAAGTGGCACGCCGCTGCATGCACGCAAGCACATGCCCTGATGTCATCTCACATGCACGCGTGCATGAGGAACAACCGCAGCAAACCTGTCACATGGAACTGAGATGGACTGTGCCCATGATGCCGAGCGGTCTGGTAGGCTACATGTATACCGTCTGTGTCAAAGTCCGCAGCTCCGCAGCTATACGTAAATGTACATTAGCACAGCCTTGGCCAAGCAGATGTAACCCCACACCCTATCCCATTTGTTATCATGCTCAGTATATCCTCAACATGTATTCCGCTGCCAGTAGTGTCCACTATACTGCATCACAGAGGACAGAAGACTCAATATAATGTTTGAAACCAAAACTGTCTCCGCTGACTCATTTCACAAGTACGAATGAGAGAGGATGAGAGTATGTGAAGTACACGGCAGTCGTGACATGACCATGTAGTCCACTGGTATTGGATGTCAACGCAAATGAGTAGCACTACTGTGGAAGACACACATGTGTCGTGTGAAGTCGTATGGACGCAGTGCTCAGGTGGGTGGGTGCGACGGGTAGATGCGCACATGCCAAGTTGGAGCACGCCGTGTTGGGAGGGCTCATGAACAGTCAATCAATCAATCAATCACGGCATTTATAGAGCGCGCTACTCACCCGGGAGGGTCTCAAGGCGCTGGGGGAGGGTAAGTTACTGCTCGAACAGCCAGGTCTTGAGCTGCTTCCTGAAGGCGAGATGGTCCTGGGTTCGCCGAAGGTGAGTGGGGAGGGAGTTCCAGGTCTTGGCCGCCAGGTAGGAGAAGGATCTTCCTCCGGCGGTGGTTCTGCGGATGCGTGGTACGGTGGCGAGGGCGTGGCTGGTTGATCGTAGCTGGCGTGTGGGCGTGTAGAAGGACATGCGGTCGTTGAGGTACTTTGGGCCCAGGTCGTGGAGGGCCTTGTGTGCGTGGGTGAGGAGTCTGAACGTGATTCTCTTGCTGACGGGGAGCCAGTGCAGGTCTTTCAGGTGTACGGTGATGTGGCTGTGTCGGGGGATGTCCAGGATGAGTCGTGCGGAGGCGTTCTGGATGCGCTGGAGTCTCTTTTGAAGTTTGGCTGTGGTTCCGGCGTAGAGGGTGTTCCCATAGTCCAGTCGGCTGGTGACGAGTGCCTGGGTGACGGTCTTCCTGGTTTCAGTGGGGATCCATCTGAAGATCTTGCGGAGCATGCGCAGGAGTGTTGAAGCATGAAGATGAGACGGCGTTGACTTGTCTGGTCATCGACAGGGAGGAGTCCAGGATGAAGCCCAGGTTGCGTGCGTGGTCCGTTGGCTTGGGTGCGGTGCCCAGGGCCGGGGGCCACCAGGAGTCGTCCCAGGCGGAGGGTGATGAGCCCAGGATGAGGACTTCCGTCTTGTCTGAGTTCAGTTTAAGGCGGCTGTTCCTCATCCAGTCGGCGACGTCTCTCATCCCGTCGTGCAGGTTGGCTCTGGCGGTGGTGGGGTCGTTGGTGAGGGAGAGGATCAGCTGGGTGTCGTCGGCGTAGGAGATGATGTTGAGGTTGTGTCGGCGTGCGATGGCTGCGAGGGGGCTCATGTAGACGTTGAAGAGGGTCGGGCTGAGTGAGGATCCTTGTGGAACGCCGCAGATGACTTCGGTGGCTTCGGATCTGAACGGGGAGAGGCGGACTCTCTGGGTTCTTCCGGCGAGGAACGAGATGATCCATTCCAGTGCTTTCTCTCGGATTCCGATGTTGCTGAGGCGCTTCACTAGGGTGCGGTGGCAGACTGTGTCGAACGCCGCGGAGAGGTCCAGGAGGATGAGGGCAGCTGTTTCCCCGTTGTCGGTTAGGGTTCTGATGTCGTCGGTGGCTGCGATAAGGGCGGTCTCGGTGCTGTGGTTGGCCCGAAACCCGGACTGCGAGGGGTCGAGGATCCATTCGTCTCGAGGAAGGCGGCAAGCTGTCTGTTGACGGTCTTCTCGATGACTTTGGCCGGAAACGGAAGGAGCGAGATGGGGCGGTAGTTCTTGAGGTCGGTGGGGTCCGCCGTTGGTTTCTTCAGGAGGGCGGTAAGCTCGGCGTGCTTCCAGCTCTCCGGGAAGGTGGCGGTGTGGAAGGAGGAGTTGATGATGTCCCGGAGATGGGGTGCGATGGTGGCGTCGGCTTTGTTGAAGACGTGGTGTGGGCAGGGGTCGGTTGGTGATCCGGAGTGGATGGAGTTCATCGTGCGGGTGGTGTCTTCGGTGTTGATCGGGGTCCAGTTGCAGAGGGTGGTGGTGGCGGGCATTGGTTCGGCGGTAGGGTGCGTTGTTTGTGCGTCGAAGCTGTTGTGTATGTCGGTGATCTTGCGGTGGAAGAACGCGGAGAGTGAGTTGCAGAGGTCTTGCGAGGGGTGATGTCGTTGTTTCCGGCGCTGGGGTTGGAGAACTCTTTGACGATGCTGAAAAGTTCCTTGCTGTCATGGGCGTTGTTGTCCAGTCGTTCTTTGAGTGCCGACTTCTTGGTGGCACGGATCAGCTGGTGGTGTTTGCGGGTGGCGTGCTTGAGGGCGGTCCTGTTGTCTGTGGTCTGGACGAGTCGCCAGGTTTTCTCGAGAGTGCGGCAGTTCTTCTTGGATTCCTTGAGTTCGTTGGTGAACCAAGGGGTTTTCTTGCTTCCGGGTCTGCTGGGAGGGTTTTTTAGTGGTGCGAGGTCGTCGGCGCAGGCGGTCAGCCACTTGGCGAGGTTGCTGGCTGCTTCGTTTGGGTCCGTTGTGTCGGTGGGTGTGTTCTGGCTGAGGGAGGCGGTGAGCTGCTCGGCGGTGACAGTACACCACCGCTTCCCTGGGCATTGTGAGAGGACACCTGTCGGGGGGGGAGTGAACACGTGTGTGCACAGCAGCCGGGCACACGTACAAAGCAGTACCAGGCGCACCTCAGCCCACCCTCTGTGGACAAGCTGGATCCTGTTGTGCGCCCGCCATGCCCCTTGACAAGGCACACACAGCCCCAGTCGACCAGGTGTAACCCCAACATAGTCAATCCGCACAGGCGATACAGGGCACGGGATGGCAGTGGAGCATGGTGTGTGAGAGGTCTCCTCGCGCTCCTCCTGGTCATATCACGCAGGCAATAGAACCTCAACGTCTAGCATGGCACAAGTCACATGGAAGTGTAGGGGGACGCACCACAGCACGAGCAGCACTGACGTCACGGGAGGTGGCTCGCACCATCCCATCCATTGCCCATCATACCAACCACGCCACATGCCATTGCGACTAAGTGCAAGCGCGTGCGCCACCACCCCGAGCCCTCCCCAGAGAGGCCAAAGAGTGAATGTGTGGGCCATCAGCCACAGACGGACGCGGCCTGGCCGCAAGGGCAGCCACAGCCACTGGGTGTCGCAGGTGGCGGATCCGGAAGGCGAAGACTGTGATGCATAGTCCATGCAGGCCGGGTCTCCATTTGGGGCACCACGCAGGTGGACGGCGTCCCGCCACACATCATACCCTGGACCCACACATACACTCCTTGCCCTCTCTGGTGCGAGCTTGGGGCTGCCTGTGCAAGCGCTAGCCTCGCAGGTGAGCATGCATATTGGGGGGCGAGGGGAGGACATGAGGGCTGGGGCGAAGATGACTGTATCACTGTCAGTTAGTACAAGGGATGACCCAGATGTGGAAAGGGAAGAGACGTGTCCCGTGTGTACTGCAACTAGTCGCCAATCCGACTACCCCCCATGTCCGGAATGTAAGCCCGCACCTAGGCCCGCCCATCCGCCACATCGAACATACCACCAGCACGACAACCTTCCCATTCGAAACACTGACTGGGGGTGGCGACCAGTGAACAATCATGTGTAGCCTACCCACGCGTACATGTGGGCCCTCCATGATCCATGTCACCTGCGGCAAAGACATGACATGCGCAATGAGGGAAGTGAGGAGAGCTGTCCGCCCCACGCGCAGAAGGTGCATCAGCTCCACAGACCCAGCAGCGAGTCCAGCAGGGGTCACATGTGCAGGGGCAGCTGTGCCTGGTGTGAAGGCACATGCATATAGACAGCACATCGACCAATGTGTAGTCTGCCCACATCCACAGTCCATCATCATGCGGACATAGGAATTGAACACAGGGCAACACATCTTAGTTGGTGCACCCACCGTGACCAACAATGCGCAATCATCGACGTACCCGCCCTGTGCATGGCCCCCCACCCAACGGAGGCACATCCAGTGCCACCATCCCACACACACAAGCCTTCCACGGAACATGCTGTGTCCAATGGTCAGTACAGAGTCAGCGCCCATCTGGTGGATCCTGAACAGGAGACACATGCACACACATGCCAGCTCCCACTATGTACGTCTGCCACCTGGCACGTGCAATGTAACCTCTCACCTGTGACGTGTGACTGCAAGCACACAGCCGTCTTGGCATGGGGCTGTCAATGTGGACACCAGTCAATGTTTCGGGAGCTGTGATCCGTACAGTGCTGTACATAGGGTGCAGTGCTGACACCTACTACTGTCTCATATCCCCTCGTGCCACAGGTCCCACTTGTATTGGCCGCTCAGCCCGTGCCCACATCGTCGTCGTCGTGTGCCATACTCATCCAGCCTCGGAAGCAGTTCCATGCTCAGCAGACACTCATGTTGCCGTGGCGTTGCCGCTTGACGAATATGCAGTCAGTCCCCATCAGCACGCCCCGCAAGTCATTGGGGCCTAGATCCCCATGTGCATGCACATGGCAGTGGTATGTCTCACTTGCCATTGCCATTGTTGGGAGACCTGTGTAAGTGTATTGTGGCCGTGCCGTCCCAGCTTGACAGCTGGGCTGTGGCTCATGTGCTTGCTCAGTCATGTCAGTGATGTGTATGCGAAATTGCTATGTGTCGTGTTGCTTTGACATGTGTCCTCTGCCATTTTCCCCAGGCGGAGACCGAACATTGACCGCCCATACCAATTGCTGGCGGACATGGACGATACAGAGGTGATCAGGAAGTTTCGGCTGGACAGGCCAAGCCTGCATCGACTGTGTGCCATGTTAGAGCCCCATCTCCGTCCCCGCAGGGTGTATCCGACTGCTGTCACCCCCACGGCTAAGGTGATGGCCGCCATGCATTTCTTCGCCACTGGGTCATTCCAGCACACAGTGGGCAGTGGAGGAGGGATGTCCCAGCCCATGTTCAGCAAGGTGCTGAGGGATGTACTGGCAGCCATGATGCTGTACCGGAACAGGTACATCCGCTTCCCCAGGGCTCGTGAATTGGCGGCAGTGAAGGGTGCATTCTATGCCCTTGGCAGAATCCCACACGTCGTGGGAGCCATTGACTGCACACATGTTGGCCTTGTTCCACCACAGGCCACTGAGCACCTGTACCGCAACAGGAAGCACACGCACTCCCTGAATGTGCAAGTGGTGTGCCTTGCGGACATGGTGATCACCCACGTGTGTGCCAAGTTTCCAGGCTCGGCACATGACGCACACATAATGCGCAACAGCATCTTGCCATGACTGATGGCCAATCTGCAACAGGATCGTGGCTGTATTGTCGGTGAGTATGTGGAGTGGTGTAGCGTGCTGGTTGTGCGATGCTGTCCCCTGTCCAGTTGGAATAGCAACGGTTCTCTGTGTCCCTCACACCCAGGTGACTCTGCGTATCCGAATGGGGCATGGCTGCTCAGTCCATTGAGGAATCCTCGCACCCCAGCAGACGATCGATACAATGAGGCACATGGGAGGACCAGACGTGTGGTCGAGCGTACCTTTGGCCTCCTCAAGTCCAGGTTCAGGTGCCTGGACCGCACCGGGGTGCACTGGCGTACTCCCCACAGAAGGTGTGCCAGATAGTGGTGGCGTGCTGCATGCTGCACAATCTGGCCATTCGGAAGCAGATCCCCCTCATTGTGGATGACGGAGATCAACCAGGGCCCCAGCCCGCAGACCAGGACAGCTCGAGTGAGGTGGACAGCGGAGAGGAGGAAGCTGGGAATGTGCGCCAGCAGCTCATCGCCCGCTACTTCACTTGACGGTGAGTGTCCATGTACGACGGATGATGTGTCTGTATCTGTGCAGGTGTGTGTGTGCTGTGTCAGGGTGGCCGTATGTTCACTGCGTGCAGTGTGTCAACGCTCCATGGCCAGGGTAGTATGCCACTGTTGGTGACTGTGGCATTGTGCCCTATTGCTCTGTGCGATGTGTGTACATTGCTTGTAGTTGTTGACATGTACTGTGTGATGGGTGTGTGACACACTCATTGAATGTGCTCCTGTTCTGTCTCCCACCCCTAGGTCCCTACAGGCCCTCCGGATTCCATTGCCATGCCACGCATCAGGTGCCTTTCCGCCCAAGGTGGCCGTTGTATTCCGTACAAATAAAACACAGGGCACAAACAGCAGTTAGTGAAAAAGGTGCATTTATTACAAACTGTGACATGTGATTGTGTGTAAGGTGATGACAAAAGTGGTGCGTGCAGTGACAATGAGCTGTCGGTCATGGCTGCGTGAAGCGCAGGGTGTACCCACTGGTTCTATGTCCATAGTCCAACACACACATGCCATCCAGCTGGCTGTGTGGAGTGGGATCGTAGAGCAAGTCAATGCAGTGGCTGGTCAAGGAAGGCTGGCGGAAGGCTGGCTGGCTGCCTCACTTGCGACTGGAGCGTGCGAAGTCCTCCCGGGAGACCTGTTTCCTCTTCGGACGGCCCCTTCCACGTTTGGGAGGGGGTGTGTGGTGGCGACCTGCTGGTGGTGGGTGAGGTGTGCTCACTGGCTGTGGACGCAGGGGAAGTGGACACTGCTGGCCGACCCTGCGCCCTAGCAGGTGGTGGCGGAGGTGGTGTTGCTGGCCTTGCCTGTGACCCCACCGCCACCACCAGCTGGCCCATGAGGTCCACGAGTTGGTCCATACGGGACACGAATTGGCCCATATGGGCGTCCATGGACCTCAGCACCCCCAGCACCTCCCGCGTGTCTGTAGCAGACCTGACCCATTGTTCTTGGGCCTCCTCATAGGCCCCAAGGACTCTGGCCATTTGAGGCAGGGCATGGCTCCCAGGGGAGGCTGGCGTTTCCCTGACCCTGCTCCTCCTACCAGTCCTGCTGCCACCGGCCTGCCCACTAGCCACATTGCACACCACGGTCCTCGCTGTGGCTCCCAGGGTGGATCCAGTCGGCCGGGCCACCACCTGCGCTGGGGCTGGTGCCAGCGAAGACGTGGTGGTGGCGGTTGCGGCAGTGGTAGTGGCCGCAATGACCGTGGGTGTGGCCGCAATGACCGTGGGTGTGGCCGCAACGACAGTGGCAGCAGGGGGCTGGGAATGTTCAGCAGCCCTGGATGATGGGTTGGTGGGTAGGAGGGGTCCTTGGGAGCGGCTGGGCCCTGCCACACCAGATGTGCCTGCTTGGTGGTCCGTGTCCGAAGAGGAGGACAGATCCTCCAGATCCGTGTGTCCTCGTTGGGGGCTTGTGGGCTGGCTGTGCTGGCTGCTGTCTCCATCCCCAGCATCCGGCAGTTCGTCACCTGTGGAGAGAATGAGATTTGTTATTGTGTTGCACCTGGCGAAGTATGTATTTGTCGTCTGACATTGGCAGTTCGTGCACTCTCGTACATGGGTTTCCCGGAGGCGAGTGTGTGGCTGTGGCATCTGTAGTTGTGTGTGCTAGGCAATGGGACTGTGTGCTGTGCACATGTGGCATGGGACGGATTGGCCATGCCGATGGGTGTGTTGCTGTGCCCCTACTCATTGTGACTCTGGTGTATGCGGGCTCCTGGCCCATCCTGGGTCTGGTTTGTACTTTGCTTTTGGGGTTCATATGGAACGCTTAGGAACGCATATGGCAACATGGGGGCCATGCCCCAGATTCACATTTGGGAGGGAAGATGCTTTTGGGGTACATGCTGTAAGCCATGGGTGCCGAACGTGACATGTGTTGTGGCAGCATGACAGTGCATGGTCTGAGGTGTGTGCATGCCTGACTTGGCCTGCATATTTGCTGTCTGTTGTGATTACTGGACATGGCATTGGACGCATCGTTATGAGTGAGTGTTGGTTGTGTGCCAGCCAACGTATTGCAGTTGTCCCATCTCCTTGGTGTGCGTGCTGCCCTGTGCCATGTGCATCACTGCAGTGCTCGGGGGGGTGTCCCATGTTGTGTGTTGTTGCTCACAGTGTGTCGTGCGCTTAATTGACTTCTGGCACATGGTTGGTCATGGGCATGTGTCTTAGCGTGACTGCTGTATGTGTGGCAGCTGTGCGGATGACATGCCTTTCATGGGACTGGGGCTGACGGATGGGATGGATGGTATGTTGTATGTGCATGGTGTGTCTGTGTGTTTGATGGGTTCAGTGGTGTTCGTGTGCATTTCTGTTGTTCCGCTCTGTTGCGTCTAGTGTTGTTTGTCTTACATAGGCGTAGTTGTGGGGTGTATGGTTGACAGGCAGTAGGGGCTACATGAACTGGACTTCAATGGTGTTTCGGTTGTGTGTGATGGGTTGCACAGTGGCTGCCGTGTGGGACTATATTCAGTGTGGCTTGTGCATGCAGACGTGGCTCCTTGGGTGTTGCTATGTCTGTGATGGGTCATGTGGGGTGTGAGTCTGTTGTTCATGTCCGTGTGCACATTGTTCACTTGTTCGTGACGGTGGGCGGTGCTGCGTGTTCGTCTGCTACGTGACATGTCCCATGTGTTGGTCGTGTTACGGTCCTATGCCTCCAGTAATCCGGCCCTGTCCAGTTTCCCACCTGCAAGTTGTTCGTGCGTGCACTGTACTGGATGCCACATGGCTCTAAGCGGGGGTGCTCCATGTTGCAGGTCTGTGGGGGTGGGAGGGTGTTGTGGGTCGTGGGGGTGGCTGGATACCCACTGACACCGATTGCTGTGGGACCGTGATGTCTGCCTTTCGGCTGTCGTTGTGCACTGCGGTGGCTGACATGTGGGTGTGGGGTGTGGGGGATGCTCCTCCTTGCTGTGCTGTGGGACTGGGGCCTGGTGTGTGTTGTACTTGGGCTGTCCACCGTCCCACCCACTGCACTTTGTGTTCCTGCCACTTACCTGTTACTTGTCGGTTGGTGCAGCTGTGGCAGACACATGGGTGTGGTGGGTGCTCGTTGTGGCGCTTCTGGCATATTTGGGGACCTGTTGGTGGTTACGTGGCTGGCTGAGTGTACACATGTCCCCACGCATCTTGCAGTTGTTCTGTTTGGGCTGTGTGTGGTGGTGTCTGTTGCATGTGTGTGTGATGTGTTGTGTATTGTGTGCTGGACATGGGGGTGTTTGTCCCTGGGAGCTGTGGCATGGTGGTAGTGCATGTGAGTACATAGCGGTGTGCTGGTATACATTAGTTTGTACTTACCAGCCTCCACTCCCCCTGCTAATCCGGCGAGGATCTCCGGATGGATTACGACTCGCACCTTCTCCTCCCACGCTTTGAAGGTCTTAAAGAGCGCGGGATTCCCTCCGCCAGTGACGGCAGCCAGCTCTCTGTTTTTGCCCTCCTTCTTCTTGACCAGGCTCTTGACGTCATTCCACCGTTTGTTTATTTCTCCTCTGTTCCTGGGCAGGGTCCCGACTGCATTGACCTGGTCTACGATCCGGTTCCACATTCTGTTTCTGGTGGCTAGTGGTGTGTGCTGGACCATGTTCCCATAGATTTGTGGGTGCACCTTGATGATCTCGTCGACCATGACCGTCAGCTCCATGGGCGTGAACTTGGGCATTCTATGTGGTGCCATGGTGTTTGTGGTGCTGGTGCGGTGTGTGTTGTGTAATGTGCAGGGGGTTTGTGGTGCCGGTGTTTGGTGATGGTGGTGGTTGTGATGTGTGCGTTTCTGTGGTGTGCTGCTGTCCTTGCTGTGTCACTGTGTCCTCTCCTCTCCTCTCTGGTTTGCAATGTAGCAAGGGGTTGTGGTCTGTGGGAGTGCTGCTTTTGTACTCACCTATGTGGGTGTGTCCTCATGGTCTGTTGTTTTCAGGTGTGTTGTGTCTGGGGTTCTGGCCTTTGTATTTTTTGTTTGTCCGGGGGGTGTTTTCGGGATGTGTACTGTGCTTGTGTATTTGTGCGTGCCTTGCTGTGTGGAGTTATTGGCCATGTTGTGTGCTATTGGTTTTGTGAGCGGATGGTTTCTGTGCAGGGACGTGGGCGCCATGGTTTCTGCCGTGTCGATTGGCATCGGCGTTGTTTGCGCTGGCGGGCGGTTTATTTGTGGTTTTCCGCGCTCATGGCGGTGCGATCGTAATTTCACGTGCGGTGTGTCGGCCGTGAGGGCGGGCGGTTTTTGTGTTGTCGGGCGTGTTTCCGTCCGTGGCGGGCGGTTTGACTCCGACTCGGACGATGGCGGGCGGTATTTAGTGTGGTTTTCCGCCGATGGCGGTTTCGGTTTGTGTTATCGTAATGGCGTGGTCGGTGTTCAGACGGTGTATGCGGGCGGTATTTTGCCGATTCCATGCCTGGCGGATTTATTTACGCCGGGTATCGTAATGGGCCCCTAAGCACTGGACTCCCATGAGGTGCCTCCTAGAAACTGGATCCTTGGAGTGGTGCTAGATTATACTCCACAGCCTGGTTCCTAAAAGATGGAAAGAAGGACCGCTCTGAGACCGTGGAACCGGCTCTACCTACTCGCCTTTCCGCTAATGGTGCATCGCTGGCTGGAATGATTTGCACCCAACTCCCGCTGAAATATTCTGACTTCTGGAAAAATGACTAAGTCCAAAGGAAGAAATCTGCAGACGGACCAAACTGGTCCTTGTATCCAACCTTTGAACATCTCGGTCAGCATTAACTTTAGACTTTGTCCTTGCCCTGCTCAACAAGATGGCTGTGGTCTGCGCTGTATGCTTTTAGGCACTATTATGCAAATTAAATGTTAGCAATTCATATCTCGAGTTCTAATAGTTGTATTTTTGTCAGTTTGGTGTCATTTTATTGAATAACAAATTCTCTCTTTTTAAAAAACATATTTTGGGATTTTTCTGGTGTTGTGGTTTCACTTTATTACTGTTTGCATGCTGCAAAAATAATTGACATATTGCCTCCAAATATATTTTGACTGCTTGTTGCCAAGTTACTGTGGGATTAAGCACCAGTTTATTTTTAGACATTTGTTGTTCACACTGACAAGGATTTTGGTTAATAATACTTGAAGTGAGTTCTCACCCCCCTTCAGCAAATACCACATTTTCCTACAATATTCAATTTTGTTTTGAGAACATATTCATACACACTGGAAGCCTGTGTGTGCGTGAACAAACCCTTTGTCTAGCAAAAATAGTCTTGTGAGTTCCAATCTCCTTACTAGATTTGTTTATTACATAAATAGTGACACAATAATGATGGGAGTCTTGGTGTCTGATTTGTTTTGTGTGAGCATGTGGCAGTGCCCTTTATAATAGAAGTGGGGCAGGAATCAGCTCTACCACAAGCATCCAGGCAGTAGAATCCTCTCTTCTCCATCCCCAGCACATTCTGGAAAATGTCCTGTCCCAATACACATTCCCTGAGATTTGAATTACACACCCTTCTAACAAAATGGATTTATACTCAATGCTGTACATGGAAGAGCAGTGTTAGTCCGTGGGAATGGTATGCCCTACACCAGTGAAGAGTTTTTAGGACATGCTTATTCAGTAAATAAGATGTTCTTCATTTAATGCACATGCCCTCTGCCCTATGGGCTGTGAGGATCAAACTTTATGTATGTTCAAGAAAATATACACGGAATCCCCTTTCCATGAGTTTGTTTCTATGATTTATTCTCATTCATTCGTTCCCTAGGTCCTTTTCATATTAATGCCTCCTAAACCATGTAAACACTGATGCGCCTCTTCAACAAGATAAGGTTACACATGATACAGCCCTTCCCTGGGGTGCGAGGCATCGAGGAGCCAGATCAATTTTACATTGACAAAAAGCATTTGCAGACGCTTTATCTCCGTAGGGTTATTTACTGCAATTGCTAAGCAGAATGCGCCCTCTTGTGGTCGGATTCGAAGCAACATGTACAATGTATTGCAACTGTAACGTTTCAAGCGCTCACACGGGCTATTTATTAGCAGCAAAGGTGCCATTAAATAACTCGTGAAACTGGTCAACTATGCCAACTGTATCTGATACTGAAGTTGATATCCACACTGTTTCTAGCGACTGTAATTTCTCTATTCGATCAGAGGATTGTTTAAATACCACAGAAATCTACTTAATGTGACCAATGTGCGTTTGCGAGATGGTTTGTAATAATGCGTGGTTATCTACCTTTCAAATGTTTGTATAGACCTGGGTCCAGATGTACGAAGCATTTTACCGCTCGCAAACAGCCGTTTGCCACCGGTAAAATTCTCTTTGGCATGTACCAACCCTATTTTCGAGTCGGTAACCTATTACCGAATTGCAAAATAGGGTTTGCGAGTCGCTGTTAGGAAGGGGCGTGTAAAGGGCGTCCCTTCCTAATAGTGAGTTGCACTAGTATGTAGGAATGTTTTGCGACCAGGAATGCGGTTGCAAAACATTCGCTGTTACCATCAACTTCAAGTTGCTGGTAACCCTTTGTGAATGTGGGAATCAACACCACTGCCTATTCTTAAAAAATGAAAAGGAAGCTTTTCATTTTCATTTTTCAAATGCATCCCGTTTCCTTTAAGGAAATTACACACAAAAAAATGCTTCATTTAAAAAGCAATCACAGCCGGCCACCATCCCTGTGAGTGCAGGCCATTCTCAATAGGTCACAAAGTGAGACCTACCTCGTGAATATTAATGAGGTAGGTCTATTTGCGGCCGGGAATCGGCAAATGTGTCTAAGACACATTTGTATATGGGTGTTTGTGGTTTCCTAATTGCAAATCGCAAAAATTTGCAATCAGGAAATCGCAAACTGACTGTTTTGTACATCTGGCCCCTGGAAACTAAGGGCCACATGTATCAAACAATTTAGCACTACAGGAGTGGCCCGTGCAGGGGTGGAAGGGGGGACTCGACAGACGAAGATGATGGAAAATTTATTATTTATTTATTTTTCCCTCATCGTCGTCTGTTGAGTCCCACTCCCCATCGCTCTTACCTACAAGGGCCGCTTTTGTTGCATTCGCGAATGGTGTGAATCGGAATTAGGTAATCGGACATTAGGTTATGCAAAACCATTCACACCTATCAGCCTTCAAGTACTATTACCTAATAGTGATTACCTAATTGCAAATCTTTAGGAATCACTATTAGGTAATTGCTATTTTCTTACATACCATTTTGCATTCCTTAAATATCGATTACCTAAAATTCACTACTTAAGGAATGCAAAATGGATTTTTGATACATGTGGCCTAAAGTTATACAACTCGTCCTGTTACAATGCAACAATGTTTTTACCATTTTGCATGTGCTTCAGATATCGATCAATGATTTGGCAACAACTTGTTTTAACACAATCCTTGTCAGGGAGAACTAAAAGTCCCTAAATTAACTTGTGCTCAACCTCTGGTAGCTTGACACAAAAGCAGTCAGGGTTAACTTAAATGCACTGTGTTAAGATGTTATGCAGCTCTCGAACAGTGATACAGTGAAAACACAACAAGAAATAAGAAGAATCCCACACCAATTTAGATAAACAGAGTAAACTTTAATAAATAATTTCTGACCAAAATGATGAAATCCAATCAGTAGAACTGGAGATAACCTGTTTCAAAGACTTACCTAAGTATAGCACCTAAAAGTGCAAAGTGTCACTTGTGGTCACGTGGTCATGCTAAAAGGGAAGAAAGTTAGAAGGTCAGGCGTTGGAGCGCAGACCAGATACAGGGATGAGGTTAGATAGACCCGCTGAAAAAGGTACTGTCTCAATGTCCAGCACAAAGAGTCCAATTTGCAGTGGAGGAGGTAGCAAGGAGCGAGAAGTGTGTTGCGTAGGGTTGGTGCTGTAGCATGAAGAGCAGACCGGGCATCATATGCGGTTGTTGCTGTAGCGCGAAGACCCTGTCGGGCATTGCTGATGGTCAATGTTGGACCTTCGTGTTGGTGTCACCCTAGGCTGTCGTCACTGTAGCACAAAGGGCAGATCTTGCATTGTCGGTGGATGCTGATGGTTGCTGTAGCATGAATGATCAGCATTATCAGAGCTTCTTGTTGGCAGTTGTGGCAGGCAGAAAGATCTCATCATGAACGGTCTGTTTGTGGTCACAATGAACCCAAAACGTCAGAATTTCTCCCTTTCTTCACAGGAAGAGCTGAACTGATGCCAGCCAAGGGTCTAAGACCTAGTGAGGCACCTCTTGGGGATCAGGAACTTACTCCAGCAGAGGTCAGCAGGGCTCAGGAAGGTTCAGTTGCAGGTCCAGTGCAGTAGGTCAGCTGGGCAGTTGCAGGGAGGCCTCCGGAGCTTCTTGTGGCCCTGTAGCTCATGACAGGAAGTCAGCTACCTGACCCTTGGAGTCATTCTGGTAGTCCTGGGATCAAGCAGCAAGGCAAGCCTCAAGCAGCAGGGCAGTGCTCTGAGGGTACAAGACAAGCTTCAAGCACCAGGGCAGTCCTAAGTGGTACAAATCAGGCCTCAAGCAGGAGGACAGTCCCCTGGAGTACAAGATAGACCTTCTCAGGGTCCTCTGAATGTCCATCAGGGAACTGAAGAGTTGGTCTGAGGGTTCAATATTTATACCTGGTGCCAGCCTTTGAATTGGGAAAACGTCTAGACATCCCCCTACATCTGGTTCTGGAATTTTCTCCCTCCCCTGACCAGGCTCCAAGGAGTCAAGGGTGATAGTGGACTGGTGTCAAATTCTTAGTGAGTGTGCTGAGGCAGCCCCTTTGAAATGAAAGTGAGGCAGGGAACAGCTCTGCCCTCCCATCTTGACAGGACAGCCATCCTGCCAACACCTAGTCCCCCTTTTGCTCACTATGGGCCAGATTTTAATGTCATTCGGAAGGCCTCCGAATCAGATTTGGCTTTCCCAGATCCGGTTCGTAGCCCTTGTTTCCGACCAAATTGTACCCAGGTCCGAACGACCAAGTACGATGCAAAGATCGTGTACGTGCCGACCGAATCGTTTCCGAACCCGATCCTGTCCGTGCGACTAGTTTGTAGCCGAATCGTGCCGCGCAATGGAGCCGGATTCCGACCGAGCGAGTACGATGCACGATTCGGACAGCCACATCGCCTCGGTCCCAGCGAGACGAAACAGCTGTTGGAATTGTACTTCCGGGGGCCGTAGCAGGCCCCCCCTGTCAAGTCTCCACTCACCTGAAATCCAGGATGTTCGATTTGAGAGATGAGACGCTTGTTCTCTATGCCCCCAAAAATCTACACCTGTCAAACCGTATGTATAAGACAGCTTAACAAGAACAGATCTTCAGGGGAAGGGGAAAATGGGACAAAATAAAAGAGAACAGAAAGAAAACACTCTGCTGGATTCGGATCTTGGCACGACTGTGGCGCTGATCGCGATACCTTAACCACTCTGTAAACATAGCAATTCTTCTGGGACAATATCTATGTACAAACGATAAAGATCAATAAACATTCATTAACCTACTTAGTTGAATACATCCACTAGTATCCTGATTTACATTGTACATAAAGATTATACCTTTCACTTTAATTTGCTGCTCAACATATAGCAGAGATAATGTCTCCCTTTTATCATCAGATGCATCACGTGCTTAAAGTGACGTTCTTAAACACATGTGTATAATGCTGCTCTCTGTAGTGAAATAAAAGAACACCTTGTCACCTTTTCAGCATAACACACCAATAACTGAAATTTAAATGTTCCATGAAACACTTACTAACAAAAACACCTTTTTCTTGTCTTCAAGAATATCATAAAATAAAAGTAATACAACACAAAATAAGTTTCAGCAGAAAATGTCCACTTATTCCTGAGTAGGAAATGAGTCTTGTCTCTCTTTAATTTGAAAAGTCTTATTTGTCTCACTCTTGAAATACGAAGAAACTATAATTTAAGGAACCTTGGAGCATTTCCTCTGAGAGCGCAAAAGTCGTAAATTATCAGCCTTTGGAATAAAACAGAAAAGTACCTGTTTAATCTTTGACACGCTTCCACTGCAAGCTTTGTTAATTAGAAATGCCTTACTTGACTGAGCGCTGCTTTTTCTTTCTTTGTTGCAGGCCGGAGTTATTTCCTAGACGGAACGAAGGAGGAAGTCGTGGAGTTATCCTGGAAACCACCAAGGACTGACTGGAACCGAAGAGGAGGAATACTGCCTGCGGCGCGGGAACTTGAAGTAAATCAGGTAAGTGGGGAATCGTGAAGACGAGCGCAAGCACGTCTCATTCTGCTTTCAAGCCTTTTATAGGCTTCAGGTGGGTGGGGTGGTTTAACAGAAATGCAAATTGCCAACTGTAAAGCGGGTGTGGCAGGCACATGTTAACTGTCATTAGTTCTGCTGATCCATGGTTTCCTATGCAAATTGCCAACTGTACAGCGGGTGTGGCAGGCACATGTTAACTGTCATTAGTTCTGCTGAATCAAATTGTTTCAAGCTAAATGGATTCAGATACCAAGAACTACTTAATGTTTATAACAGTATTACAGCATACCATACCAGTTTATACAAGAAAAATAAAAGCATGAAAGTTCATACTTGTGCAATTCTATAAAGCAAACCAAAATATAGCAAACCAGAAATAAAGACTGAGCATGCTACATATATTGGGTCAATTCTAATACACAGTATGAGGATTAGCCATGTTTATGGCGCAAATCCTAACACCCCCTCACCCGGGGCCCTCCAACTCTGTCACGGGGGGTGCACATGGGTCCCCCCGATCGAAGCACGCACAGTGTGGGGGGCACCATGGGGTGCCCGCCACAGGGTGTACGCTTTTCCCCACCCACCCCTTTTTGCTATGGGAGCCTGTGTACGCGTCCAGTATACAGGCTCCCATAGAGTTCAATGGGAGTCCGGGCAAACCGAGGGGCATATTCTCAAGGACTTATCGCCGAGTTAGCGGCACTTTCTCGCAGCCAAAGTGGCGATAGATTTATCGCCCTATTCACAAGCTGGTGCTAACAGCCAATATCGCCAGTTTTCCTGCGATAGCAGCCGCAAAAAACATCGCCACGGATGACACCGGCAACTAACGCTAATGAGATGCAGAGTAGGCGTTCCCGTGCAAAAACCCGCGACAACACCACTTCGCAACATTCTCAACGACCAGCCAGATCGGTGATAAGATCACAAAACATGCAATAAGGCGCGTTAGCAGCAGGGAATTAACACCTGCTCTTACCTGGTATTAAGTCGGACGATAACCTGCACCAGAAATGGGGGCCCAGCCCACAGCCACACCAGAAGAACAACAGATGCCATGGAGCTACTGATCATGCAGCCGGACACCCAAGAGGGCCACAACACCCACCGCCACCCCCCCAGGACCCCTCCCAGGGCCCTACCCCGGACAAAGATATTTTACATCAACCTTACGAAATCATGAACACAACAATTCGCCTGATGTCGCACAAGTACAACAATTAACATTCATGTGTGGTCAGAAAAAGGAGAATCATTCATTCGTCTTTGAATTTCCAAACAAATTATTTTATTCAAATTTAACTCAAAACAACTATTCGGAAGAGTCATGGCGGGTCTTCTCTGGACAATCTGTAAGACACAGCCTGCAAGACAAAATTCAAGATAAGAAGGTGTGTCATGCGCTCATCAAAGGACAGAAAGAGAGAGAGAGAGAGAGAGAGAAAGAAAGGGAGAGAGAGAGAGAGTGAAAGAGAGGGAGAGAGAGAAAGAGAGAGAAAGGGGGAGAGAGGGAGAAGGAGAGAGAGAGAGAAACAGAGGAAGAGAGAGAGAGACAGTGAAAGGAAGAGAGGGAGAGGGAGAGAGAGTGCCGACACTGCGGACCCAGGCCTCACTGCTCACCTGCTGCCACCGGTGTGTCTCCAACCACGTGCCGGTATACACTGCAGTCCACCAGGTCCCTTATCTGAAACAGAGTCCAGATTTATGAGTGGCAGAGTTCATATCATTGCACACGCCATCATCGCTTGGCCGCCCCTGCGCACCCAGGCCTCACTGCTCACCTTCCGCCACCAGCGTGTCTCCAAGAGGGCCCACCACGTGCCGGTGCAAGCTCCAAGCCCGGGGCCCGCGACCTTGGCAGCCTCCAAATCTTGAAGCCCCGCCCCATGGGCCACCAGGTCACACACGTGAATCTGGGTCTTGATTTTGCAATGGCAGAGATCATATCAGTGCACACGGCATCATCGCAGGCTGCACACCCGCTCAGCTCTATAGGTGCCACTAACTCTGTGAACCGCGAGGCAACGCCATGTGGCGGTAGGCCCGCGCTGCCCGCTGGCTCAGGCCTACACTGCGGTCCAGAAGGGCTCACACAAATCCTTACCAGTCCGGACCGCCAGGACGGTGCATCATCGCAGGCTGCACACCCGCTCAGCACTTAAGGTGCCCCTACCTCAGTGCACCGAAAGTCACCGTCCCGTGGCGGTAGGCCCGTGCCAGCCGCAGTGTATCCAGTGCCACCAACTCTGTGCAACGCAAGTCATGGACCCTTTCTGATTGAGTCCCGTGATATGCCAGGCGGACGCAGCCATGTCACCTCCGGCAGTGGGGAAGAACTGGGACA
This sequence comes from Calotriton arnoldi, assembly GCA_963921515.1. NCBI lineage: Eukaryota > Metazoa > Chordata > Amphibia > Caudata > Salamandridae > Calotriton > Calotriton arnoldi. The sequence continues at coordinate 1,037,740 of CAWUFW010006372.1, read as the reverse complement.
CGTAGCGTCGTCGTCCCCCCCTTTATACGTAAGCCGAGTGGGCTGGGTTGGGGTACGCCAGGCCAGCATAGGGGTGTGAATAATTCTCCGTGGGCTCTGGGCGTGGTTCATTTCTGGGCTGGACAGGAAACCAACTGATGCGTGTGTCTCTGTTGCAGTGTCTGCGCCACACTGCCCGCAATCGACAATGTTGCAATGTTGCATGCACCCGGAGGGCAGCCGCGCACTAAGGGATTGTACAAGGAGCGCAAGGCCGCTCGGGCTCTTGGCTCATGCATGCCAACTGTTGTGTGTGTATCGCTATTGGTGCACCATATACCTAAGGCCTAGCCTCAATTGCAGTGTGAAAGCCACATCACATTTCAAGAATGCAAGCAGTAGTCAGACTAACATTAGGGATGAAAGCTCCTTTGTCTCAATACATAAGGCGGAAGGACATCTGCACCTCCGACCTTGGTCTTGCATACAGCAGGCACCCCCTGAGAGAGATACCATAGCAGATGATGACGACTCCCACACTACGCACAGCGCTAATGAAAGACCAGCGTATCCACACCCCACACACAGAAGTTCTTGCTCGAGGCACTCTTGCAAGGAATGCCCTTGACACTTACGTACACAACAACCCATACGTCCAAACGTTGCACACACATACGACTCATTGCTCCGAGCTGTGGCATATCATCCACATAACTGCCGCAGGTCAGAAGAGTGCCGGTTCTACGAGAGCCACCAACGCAATGGCAGAACATCCCCGGCGCATGTACAACGCCTGTCACGTGGAACTGTACCGTGACCGAATGCTGCCTGTTAGTGTCTGATGCATTGGTCTGCATGTTGTGGCCCTTGTCTTGCCCGTACTGATGCGCACATGCTAATAAAGTCTACGCAACTTCACTAGTGTTCAACTGTGATGAGTGTTGATTAGAATGACAAATCATGTGCCTCAATGAGCATTGTCCGTACACAGGGAGGGACTGACTGACGCATTTCCAGACATAGTGGTTGGGATAGTTGCTGATAGACGTGTGCTCTTACGTGTCTTCAGCAATGTGAGTATGGTGTCCATATTCTTGCCATGTCGATCAATGTGATCCATCACTACAGGCTGTGTCCACCCAGTTGAGTGTGAGTAGGTATGCGAAGAGATGTTCTGTTGTCAAATGTGATGGTGGACACTACTTTAGGCCTGCCAACGACTTTGACATTTCATACCCAGCCCTATTTCTAACATTGCGTGGCGCAAAGTTGAGAAATTGCGCGATTGTTGTTTCAGAGCAATGAGGCCACAGCTAGTGCACACATTCCCAGTCATCTCACTTCCTATGTGTGTCACGGTCAAACATGCGCATTGCTTTCATTTCCCAAGGTGTACCTTTTTGGGCAATCAATGTCCTTACATTCATCCATACTTTCATACTTGATCGATTATGGACATGACACATCTGTGTGAATTTGAATGATTTATTCACATTCGGTGGAGTGTCGGAGCTGGAGCAGTACATGGCCATGCAAACCCCACATTACATTGTAGCCCAGTGGAGGGCCAGCCAGAATCATTTAGGGATTGTCAAGTACATCGGAAGAGGAAGAGTACAGTCCGCAGTCTGATTGCTGTGTCATTGGTAAGCAAACAAAATATGGCAGTCCATGTCGAGGTCCAAGGTGAGTGTCGCAGAGTGTTTCGGGGGACAGTGGGAGGTGTTGTTACAGGGCTTAGAATAGTAAGTTTTCCTACAATGAACGACTGGTCTCGAACAATGCTTCCATGCCCCTGTGACTCCCTTTCCAGGCAATCTACTATTGATGTTGTCTTTTTTTGCAGACTGTATTGTCAAATTAGGAAGGTGTGGATAATTCCCGTTTTGAAATCTATGGGGATTAGACAGTGTCGTCCAGCGCTCATTGCTTTACAAACTTTGGATAATGTGCATGTAATACGGAGAGTTGCAATGCTATTGAAAAAAATAGTCAGCCTTAGAAAATCTATTGTTAATTAATTATTTTATGTACTATTTTCCAAATAGGTCTCTATTGTGACTTTTGCACCACGATTTTATTCTGTTTTAATTCCATCCTAATTATGATGTGTTTTGATTATATACCATAATAAGGCTTTTTTATGTAAAAGATGTATGCTTTTATGATTGTAGTGTATTCAATCGAATAAAGTTTTATTTGATTTGAAATGAATGAATAGTAAACAAAACAAATTATTACAATTATTACATTGTACACCTGTAAAATAATTTGGTGCCCATGATGCAGCAACTGTGAAGAACACCCATGCTACACTGCACACGAATAGTGATTTGTCAAAACAGTGCTTGAAGAAGTGAGATTAAAAGCATTTTATAAAATTAGGCATATTCTCACCTACTTGACTCAAAAATGTGAGCTGGATCAAGGGATGTTCTATCTAGAAAAGGTGACCAATTGAGAATAAGTGACAGCCAAGCAATCTTAGAGAAGATATAGCCTCGTTTAAAACAAATCCATATGTAGTTGTAAGAATGTGTGCTTTAGATGACTGTTAGGAACATACCCTTAAGCTATGCTAAACATAGGAAATTATAAAAAAGCAAAGATACGGTAAATGCTTCAACTGGAGGGGCAAGGGGATTCCTTTCATGATTCACAGCAGACTGAATCAGTAGGAAGCAAAACAGCAATTTTGCACCAAAAATGGCAACAGTGGCAAGAAACTTGTTGCAAATCTTCTCTATTAAAGCCGGCAAGGAATACAGCTCACCTGTCCGAGTCAGTAGATTTTTTTGTAACAGTAGCTGAATTTTAACATTTGCACAATCTTATGTGATATTTTAGGGCTTATTTCTTTTCAGTTAAAAACTGTTTTTTATTATATATTTTTTTGTAGGGGAGTCAGGATTGTACATTCTCCGAAGAATGACAAGAAGTGTTTTGGGATCATAGTGGAGAAAATTATGAATGGCAAAATAAAGCTACTACAGCTTGATTCCTGCTCATTTCGAAATCAACAAGCAGCACTCATAGAATAATTCATTGAAGTGATTAATGAACACAAAACTGAATCAAAAGAACAGGTGATCGATATACTAGAATACGAGTAATTGTTACTTAGCTAATATTGCATGAAATTGTATATACTTGATGAACTTTGTTGTTTGATAGGATTATTACATTTGTAATTGGAGAGGGTTCTCCATTAACAATGAATTATGCATATTATGAGCATTCCTTTGAATTTAATGTTAAAATTTCTTGGAAAGAAGTTCTTCAATTTAATTGGATTTATTTTTTTCGTTTTTTTACAATTATGAAATTTTCCAAGCTCTTTCATACACTTTGATTATAAGTGTCTTCCATTTGAAATGTAAGGATGCCTTCAAAAATTCGCAATGGCAGCTACGTGTCATGTGATCAAGAATGAGTGCGGATGAAACGCGTAAAAATACTTTGCAAAACAATTCGTCGGTGTGGCTCATCTGTCCGAAACCACGGAATCAAGGTTTGGGAACACGGAGAATATATATATATATATATATATATATATATATATATATATATTCACTGAAAAAACCATAGGTTTTAGGGACAGTTATAGTTACTTGGACATTGCACTCGTACAAAACCTGTGAAATTCCCCCGTTATAGTTCGTTCAGCTAACTATAACTCGCGCCCCGCAATGCACTGCTGATGACGTCACATATTACATCACTCATGACATGGTCAGTGACATCACTGATGACATCACTGATGACATCTCAAATGACATCACTGATGACATCACTGATGACATCATCCAGTGACTGTGTGTTTCTGTAAAGTTTAAATATGTTTAATATATATAGGGAAAGGCGTATTGAAGAGTGAGTGGGTGTATAAGTGTCTGAATGGATGATTTAGTAGGTGCGTGACTAACTGTATAAGTGAGTGATTAAACGTATCTTACTGAATGCATGGGTTAGTGACTAAACTGGGTGAATGTCTGTATCCGTCTGTCTGTTGCTGTGTAAGTGGCTGCATGGGTTTGTGAATAGCTACATGAGTGTCTATATGAGTTATTGATTGGTTGTCTGAGTATCTGTATGGGTGCCTGAGTGTTTGTGTGGGTGGGGTGTGTGCGACTCTGTACATAGATGTATGAGTGGGTGATTCACTGGGTGCATGATTTGAAGAGTGCGTCTGTGATGGACTGCTTGGGTGGGTGAGTGTGTGTATGGGTGTGTTAGTGAGTGAATGTATATCTCAGTGGTACATGTGCGAGTAACTACATATGTAAAAGGAAGTATATATGTGTGTTAGAGTATTTAAAAGGCTATACGTGAGAGTGTGTGATTGTGAGAGTGGCTGTATGGATGCGTGTGTGCTTATATCAGTTATTGTATAAGAGCGTAAGAATGTGCTAGTATTTGTATGAGTTATTGAGCTGGTGTGTGTATAACTCTATAGGTGAGTAAATGGGTGTGTGATTAATTTTTTGCATGACTGACTAGGTGTGTGAGTACCTCTATGGATGAGTGGCGGTGTGTCAGTGTTTATATAGGTGTATGAGTGCATATGATAGTCCTGTACTGAGTGACTGTAAGTATGAGTGACTGTACGGGTGAGTGAGTGGATGTGTGTGTAGACCTAAGAATCAGTGAGTTGGTATGTAGTTATTGGTATTGGAGTGTCTATGGTTTTGAGAATGGCAGTCTGTAATTTAGAGTGGGTGTATCAAAGGTTATATTAGGGTGTGAGAAGATGCATGAAATTATCACATGGATGATGTCATCAGTGATGTCATTTGAGATGTCATCAGTGATGTCACTGACCATGTCATGAGTGATGTAATATGTGACGTCATCAGCAGTGCATTGTGGGCGCGAGTTATAGTTAGCTGAACTAACTATAACGGGGAATTTCACGGGTTTTGTACGGGTGCAATGTCCAAGTAACTATAACTGTCCCTAAAACCTATGGTTTTTTCAGTGAATTTGTAAGGTTTTTTAAATGCTAATTTCTAACTATAACGTGCCTGAAACCTATGGTTTTTTCAGTGAATTTCAAAGGTTTTTTAAATGCTAATTTCTAACTATAACATGTCTGAAACCTATGGTTTTTTCAGTGAATTTCAAAGGTTTTTTAAATGCTAATTCCTAACTATAACATGTCTGAAACCTATGGTTTTTTTCAGTGAATTTCAAAGGTTTTGTAAATGCCAATTTTTAAATGTATTAATTGTTATTTTTATTTTTTTCATACTGATTTACTACATTTTTTTAAACTATTAATTTTTAGATATTTTATTTTTTAAATTACATTGTAATTACATTATACATTACATTACAAAATATACTTTCTCAGAATGAATTAATTTAGTTTAAATACTTTGCAAATAGGCAATAGACTTTTAAGTACAGTAGTTACAGTTGTTGCAATGGGCAACACAATTTCAAACACAATGCAAAATTGAGCTCAATGTGAATTTCTAGCTAAATGCAATTAGTTACTTTATGGATTACTTTTCTAACCACAGGACTGGATCCTAGATTCAGTCCTGGGACATCTCCTGTAAACAGTTGAGTAAAAGCGTTTTGGTTACAGTAGTGATTTTTAAGGAATATTATTGTATTTTAAAAGTTTACACTTAGAAACTTTTTCACATAGAATCACCAATGTTATCCTATGGGAGGAAATTCACTTAGCAGGTAAGTAGTGTTATCGTGACTTTTTCTCACTCAGTGGTGGATCCTGGATCCAGCACTGGTCCATCTCCTGTAAACAGTTGAAAGAATGCATTTAAGTCATACAGGCGATTTTTAAGGAATATTTGTAGTTTGTGAAAATCGACACTTTGAAACTTTTCTGCTGAAAACCAGACAATGGATTCCTATGGAAGGAAATACAAGTTACTGGTAAGTACGGTTAGAATTACTTTTCAGGGTCAGTGCTGGGCTAAAAGATGCAGCACTGGGTTCTCTCCTGATAACAGGTGAGTAAATCGGAATTCGTATTTCGGCTGATTTTAGAGGAATATTTGTATGTTTCAAAAATCGACACTTAGAAACTTTTTCAGCAAAAAGCAGGCAATGATATCCTATGGAAGGAAATTCAAGTTACTGGTAAGTACGGTTAAAATTACTTTTCAGGATCAGTACTGGGCTGAAAGATGCAGCACTGAGGTCTCTCCTGATAACAGGTGAGTAAATCGGAATTCGTATTTCGGCTGATTTTAGAGGAATATTTGCACAATGGTGAAGGGAGGGGGCCGGGCCTGAGGTGAGATCTGTGCAAACGCGCCCCGTGACACGTTTTAAGTTGGGGGATTAAGTCCCCTTTAATCATGAGGGTCCCTGGGGGCCAACTAGCCCACCAGGAACCTCCAGTATGCGCCAGGGGGCTGCGTTGCAGAGACGTGTACAGAGGCCACACCCCTTTTTACACCTCTCTGCAAGGCAGCTCTGTGGCGCTTTTTGGAAGTACATGCTGGGCTAGTTGGACTCCAGGGACCCTCAGGATTCAAGGGGACTTAATCCCCCATCTTAAAACACGCCACGGGGCCTGTTTGCACACATGTCACCTGAAGCCCCGCCCCCTCCCTTCACCACTGTGCAAACGCGCCCCGTGGCCATGGGGGCCAACTAGCCCAACAGGTATATCCAAAAAGCACCACAGAGCTGCGTTGCAGAGAGGTGTAAAAAGGGGCGTGGCCTCTGTACACCTCTCTGCAACGCAGCCCCCTGGCGCATACTGGAGGTTCCTGGTGGGCTAGTTGGCCCCCAGGGACCTCCAGTATTCAAGGGGAATTCGTTCTCTCTCTGCAAACGCGCCAGGGGCGCGTTTGCAGAGTGCTGTCAAAGAGGGGCGTGGCCTCCCTCGCAATGCCGTTTTTTAAATTTTTTTTAAAATGCTTTTTTGCCCAGGGGGTCCTTGTGGGACCCCCTGAGCAGGCCTAGGGGGTTAGGGTGTTTCTACCCTGCCCCCTTTGTGCGTTTTGCGCACTTGTTTCTTTTTTTTCTCAGCGGGATCCGCGCACCCTAAGCGCATCCCGCTGATTTTAAAAAAAAAATGCTTTTTTCTGCCCAGGGGTCCTTGTGGGACCCCCTGAGCAGACCTAGGGGTCAGGGTGTTTCTACCCTGCCCCCTTTTGTGCTTTGCGCACTTGTTTCTGTCCCTCGGTTCTACCGAGGACAAAATGGCTGCCAACACTTCCTGATTTGGAGTGTTGACAGCCAATTAGCATGCAGCTCGTGATCGGGAGGGTACGCGGATCTGACGCGGCCATAGATATATATGTGATTTTAATTGTGAATTTCTCATGAACTACTGAACGGATTTACACCATTTAACAAAAAGGGTTCTTTCTGAACCAAGAACTACCTCTTTGCCAAATTTGGTGTAATTCCGTTCAGCAGTTCGGGCTGTAGCCGTGTCTAAAGTTTCCTATGGAAAAATGAATGGGGAAAACACGTTTTGGGACCCCCCTTTTTTCTCGGCCCCCGCTTGACGAATCACCCCGAGACTTTCAGGGTCGGAGCGGACCGGAGTGGGCCATAAAGTTTGAAAATTTCGCGAAGATACGTCAACCGGCAAGAGAGTTATTTCAAATAGAATGTCGCGGATTTCCTATGGAAAATAGGTCCTAACTATAACTATCTACTGGCGACCGCCAGTAGATAATATATATATATATATATATACATGAAGAAAAGGATGCCCCCAGGCGAAGTGCACTCACTCAGGTTGAAAGTCTTTTATTGGCAAAACCAGCTTCAATCGATACACACCGCGGCGGTTTTCGCGACTGCCAGCAAGGGTTCTATGTTTCCCCAGCAAGAAATGCCTTGCCCAGTAGACTGGCACCATCTGGTGACTGGGCACCGCGGACGCCTATACCGATGCGGTGAGGTTGTTTGGCGTATTCATTTTGTCCATCGGTCCCCTTCAACCCCGAGTTTGTGCCTTATCAGAACTTCATTTTAATGCTGCCCATCGATTACGATATTGAGACATTTTGCCTCTGCCCTGGTTATAGGCACCTTGACACTTATTCTGCACCGGACATTTATTTGTATACTTCTGCAATGCATGAGACCATCAAGTGGCATTATGGGATCGGTAGTCCAATGTGGTTCCAAGCATGTCTTGGGGATTGACATTTAAGTCGAGAGTTCACACTTATTGTGTGTAATCTGACCCCGGGATGCAGCTGCTATTATTCCGTCATCGTGCCTCTGGGTGTTTGGATCGTGATATTTGCATCACGGCATAGGTTAATTCTGATCTCGCAGTATAGATCAGAGGTCACAAACAGGTGGATTTGTAAGCAGCTCGGACTAATATTCCGGGACAGAGACTGTCTTTATTTTATTTTTAATTTTGAGGCATTACAGGATGAGTTGTTTGGCGGCACAATTTATATACCTGTAAATACTCCCATGATATCGGGCGATTTATATATTGTTTGTGTGCTAATTCATTTGCCCATGCAATGTATATTAATGATATATCATGTGAATAATTATATGCACTGTGCAATTTATATATTAGAATTTGCTTTACCTGAATACATCGCTGATTTTCAGCTGAAGAGAGCATTTTTGATGTTGCATAGGGATCATATTGTGGTTGCATGCTTGATATTATGTCTTCTATGTTTACCTATGGCCCAAGTGGGAAGGGCTATATATTGTGTTTGTGCAATGGTGCCAAATTGAGGGTGACCTGACTAAATAAAACAGATGCCGTGTCCTGACTACCTCGAGTCCGTGCCTTCTTCCATGGATGTATCTGTGGGAGCTGGATGTTGTGTTCATATATATATCTAAATATATATCTAAATATATATCTATATATATATATATATATATATATATATATATATATATATATATATATATTATCTACTGGCGGTCGCCAGTAGATAGTTATAGTTAGGACCTAGTTTCCATAGGAAAAGCGTTTTTTCTTTTCCCAATAACTTTTGCGCCGGATGACGAATCTTCATGAAATTTTCAAAACTAGTGGGGCGCTCCGGTCAGCTCCTATCCTAAAAGTTTCGGGGTGATTCGTCAAGCGGGAACCGAGAAAAAAGGGGGGTCCCAAAACACGTTTTCCCCATGTTATTTCCCGTAGGAAACTTTAGACAAGGCTACAGCCCGAACTGCTGAACGGAATTACACCAAATTTGGCAAAAAGGTAGCCCTTGGTTCAGAAAGTGCGCTTTTTTTTAAATGGTGTAAATCCGTTCAGTAGTTCCTGAGAAATTCAAACAATAGAGGTCAAAAAATCAATTTCCCATAGGAAACTTTAGACACGGTTACAGCCAAAACTGCTGAACGGAATTACACCAAATTGGGCAAAAAGGTAGTGCTTGGTTCAGAAAGCGCCATTTTTTTTAAATGGTGTAAATCCGTTCAGTAGTTTTCGAGATATTAAAGGAAAAAAATCTTTATATATCTGGGCGGGACCTAACTACACAAGCACAAGCTTGGCTCTAATTGGCTGCCAACACTTCAATCCAGGAAGTGTTGGCAGCCATCTTGGTGCAATGCTTTTTAGGTCTCGCCTAGCGATGCAGCGCATGCGCTGCACACTACACAAACACCACTGCACTGCCCAAAACCCTAAAACACTACCCCAGCACGACCCCCTACACTGCACGAACACCACTGCACTGCCCTAAACCCTAAAACACTACCCCAGCATGACCCCCTAGACTGCCCGAACACCACTGCACTGCCCTAAACCCTGAAACACTAGCCCCAGCACGACCCCCTACACTGCCCGAACACCACTGCACTGCCCTAAACCCTGAAACACCAGCCCCAGCAAGACCCCCTACACTGCCCGAACACACTGCACTGCCCTAAACCCTGAAACACCAGCCCCAGCAAGACCCCCTACACTGCCCGAACACCACTGCACTGCCCTAAACCCTGAAACACCACCCCCAGCAAGACCCACAACACTGCCCGAACACCACTGCACTGCCCTAAACCCTGAAACACCAGCCCCAGCACGACCCCCTACACTGCCCGAACACCACTGCACTGCCCTAAACCCTGAAACACCACCCCTGCACGACCCCCTACACTGCCCGAACACCACTGCACTGCCCTAAACCCTGAAACACCACCCCCAGGACGACCCCCTACACTGCCCGAACACCACTGCACTGCCCTAAACCCTGAAACACTACCGCCAGCAAGACCCCCTACACTGCCCGAACACCACTGCACTGCCCTAAACCCTGAAACATCTCCCCAAGCAAGACCCCCTACACTGCCCGAACACCACTGTCCTAAACCATGAAACACCACCCCCAGCAAGACCCCCTACACTGCCCGAACACCACTGCACTGCCCTAAACCCTGAAACACCACCCCCAGCACAACCCCCTACACTGCCCGAACACCACTGCTCTGTCCAAAACTCTGAAACACCAGCCCCAGCATGACCCCCTACACTGCCCGAACACCACTGCACTGCCCTAAACCCTGAAACACCAACCCCAACACGACCCCCTACACTGCCCGAACACCACTGCACTGCCCTAAACCCTGAAACACCAGCCCCAGCACGACCCCCTGCACTGCCCGAACACCACTGCACTGCCCTAAACCCTGAAACACTAGCCCCAGCACGACCCCCTACACTGCCCGAACACCACTGCACTGCCCTAAACCCTGAAACACCAGCCCCAGCACGACCCCCTACACTGCCCGAACACCACTGCACTGCCCTAAACCCTTAAACACCACCCCCAGCAAGACCCCCTAAACTGCCCGAACACCACTGCACTGCCCTAAACCCTGAAACACCACCCCCAGCACGACCCCCTACACTGCCCGAACACCACTGCTCTGCCCTAAACCCTGAAACACTAGCCCCAGCACGACCCCCTACACTGCCCGAACACCACTGCACTGCCCTAAACCCTGAAACACCAGCCCCAGCACGACCCCCTACACTGCCCGAACACCACTGCACTGCCCTAAACCCTGAAACACCAGCCCCAGCACGACCCCCTACACTGCCCGAACACCACTGCACTGCCCTAAACCCTGAAACACCAGCCCCAGCACAACCCCCTACACTGCCGTAACACCACTGCACTGCCCTAAACCCTGAAACACCAGGCCAAGCACGACCCCCTACACTGCCCGAACACCACTGCACTGCCCTAAACCCTGAAACACCACCCCCTGCACGACCCCCTTCACTGCCCGAACACCACTGCACTGCCCTAAACCCTGAAACCTCAGCCCCTGCATGACCCCCTACACTGCCCGAACACCACTGCACTGCCCTAAACCCTGAAACACCACCCCCAGCACGACCCCCTATACTGCCCGAACACCACTGCACTGCCCTAAACCCTGAAACACCAGCCCCAGCAAGACCCCCTACACTGCCCGAACACCACTGCACTGCCCAAAACCCTGAAACACCATCCCCAGCAAGACCCCCTACACTGCCTGAACACCACTGCACTGCCCTAAACCCTGAAACACCACCCCCAGCAAGACCCCCTACACTGCCCGAACACCACTGCCCTAAACCCTGAAACACCACCCCCAGCAAGACCCCCTACACTGCCCGAACACCACTGCACTGCCCTAATCCCTGAAACACCACCCCCTGCACGACCCCGTACACTGTCTGAACACCACTGCACTGCCCTAAACCCTGAAACACCACCCCCTGCACGACCTCCTACACTGCCCGAACACCACTGCACTGCCCTAAACCCTGAAACACCAGCCCCAGCACGACCCCCTACACTGCCTGAACACCACTGCACTGCCCTAAACCCTGAAACACCACCCCTGCATGACCCCCTACACTGCCCGAACACCACTGCACTGCCCTAAACCCTGAAACACCACCCCCAGCACGACCCCCTACACTGCCCGAACACCACTGCACTGCCCTAAACCCTGAAACACTACCCCCAGCAAGACCCCCTACACTGCCCGAACACCACTGCACTGCCCTAAACCCTGAAACATCACCCCCAGCAAGACCCTGTACACTGCCCGAACACCACTGCCCTAAACCCTGAAACACCACCCCCAGCAAGACCCCCTTCACTGCCCGAACACCACTGCACTGCCCTAAACCCTGAAACACCACCCCCAGCACGACCCCCTACACTGCCCGAACACCACTGCTCTGCCCAAAACCCTGAAACACCAGCCCCAGCATGACCCCCTACACTGCCCGAACACCACTGCACTGCCCTAAACCCTGAAACACCAGCCCCAACACGACCCCCTACACTGCCCGAACACCACTGCACTGCCCTAAACCCTGAAACACCAACCCCAGCACGACCCCCTACACTGCACGAACACCACTGCACTGCCCTAAACCCTGAAACACCAGCCCCAGCACGACCCCCTACACTGCCCGAACACCACTGCACTGCCCTAAACCCTGAAACACCAGCCCCAGCAAGACCCCCTACACTGCCCGAACACCACTGCACTGCCCTAAACCCTGAAACACCAGTCCCAGCAAGACCCCCTACACTGCCCGAACACTACTGCACTGCACTAAACCCTGAAACACCACCCCCAGTAAGACCCCCTACACTGCCCGAACACCACTGCACTAAACCCTGAAACACCACCCCCAGCACGACCCCCTACACTGCCCGAACACCACTGCACTGCCCTAAACCCTGAAACACCACTCCCAGCACGACCCCCTAAACTGCCCGAACACCACTGCACTGCCCTAAACCCTGAAACACCACCCCCAGCACGACCCCCTACACTGCCCGAACACCACTGCACTGCCGTAAACCCTGAAACACTACCCCCAGCAAGACCCCCTACACTGCCCGAACACCACTGCACTGCCCTAAACCCTGAAACATCACCCCCAGCAAGACCCCCTACACTGCCTGAACACCACTGCCCTAAACCCTGAAACACCATCCCCAGCAAGACCCCCTACACTGCCCAAACACCACTGCACTGCCCTAAACCCTGAAACACCACCCCCAGCACGACCCCCTACACTGCCCGAACACCACTGCTCTGCCGAAAACCCTTAAACACTAGCCCCAGCACGACCCCCTACACTGCCCGAACACCACTGCACTGCCCTAAACCCTGAAACACTAGCCCCAGCATGACCCCCTACACTGCCCGGCCACTGCACTGCCCAAAACCCTGAAACACCAGCCCCAGCATGACCCCCTACACTGCCCGAACACCACTGCACTGCCCTAAACCCTGAAACACTAGCCCCAGCACGACCCCCTACACTGCCCGGCCACTGCACTGCCCAAAACTCTGAAACACCAACCCCAGCACGACCCCTACACTGCCCGAACACCACTGCACTGCCCTAAACCCTGAAACACCACCCCCGCACGACTTCCTACACTGCCCGAACACCACTGCACTGCCCTAAACCCTGAAACACCACCCCCAGCACGACCCCCTACACTGCCCGAACACCACTGCACTGCCCTAAACCCTGAAACACCACCCCCAGCATGACCCCTACACTGCCCGAACACCACTGCTCTGCCCAAAACCCTGAAACACCAGCCTCAGCACGACCCCCTACACTGCCCGAACACAACTGCACTGCCTTAAACCCTGAAACACCAGCCCCAGCATGACCGCCTACACTGCCCGAACACCACTGCACTGCCCTAAACCCTGAAACACCAGCCCCAGCATGACCGCCTACACTGCCCGAACACCACTGCACTGCCCTAAACCCTGAAACACCAGCCCCTGCACGACCCCCTACACTGCCCAAATACCACTGCACTGCCCTCAACCCTGAAACACCAGCCCCAGTAAGACCCCCTACACTGCCCGAACACCACTGCACTGCCCTAAACCCTGAAACACCAGCCCCAGCAAGACCCCCGACACTGCCCGAACACCACTGCACTGCCCTAAACCCTGAAACACCACCCCCAGCAAGACCCCCTACACTGGCCGAACAACACTGCCCTAAACCCTGAAACACCACCCCCAGCAAGACCCCTACAATGGCCGAACACCACTGCACTGCCCTAAACCCTGAAACACCACCCCTGCACGACCCCTACAATGCTCGAACTCCACTGCACTGCCTTAAACCCTGAAACACCACCCCCTGCACGACCCCCTACACTGCCCGAACACCACTGCACTGTCCTAAACCCTGAAACACCACCACCAGCATGACCCCCTACACTGCCCGAACACCACTGCACTGCCATAAACCCTAAACACCACCCCCAGCACGACCCCTACTTTGCCCAAACACCACTGCTCTGCCCTAAACCCTAAAACACTACCCCCAGCATGACCCCCTACACTGCCCGAACACCACTGCTCTGCCCTAAACCCTGAAACACCACCACCAGCACGTCCCGATACACTGCCCGGACACCACTGCACTGCCCTGAACCCTGAAACATCACCCCCAGCAAGACCCCCTACACTGCCCGAACACCACTGCACTGCCCTAAACCCTGAAACACCACCCCTGCACGACCCCCTTCACTGCCCGAACACCACTGCACTGCCCTAAACCCTTAAACCTCAGCCCCTGCATGACCCCCTACACTGCCCGAACACCACTGCACTGCCCTAAACCCTGAAACACCACCCCCAGCACGACCCCCTATACTGCCCGAACACCACTGCACTGCCCTAAACCCTGAAACACCAGCCCCAGCAAGACCCCCTACACTGCCCGAACACCACTGCACTGCCCAAAACCCTGAAACACCATCCCCAGCAAGACCCCCTACACTGCCTGAACACCACTGCACTGCCCTAAACCCTGAAACACCACCCCCAGCAAGACCCCCTACACTGCCCGAACACCACTGCCCTAAACCCTGAAACACCACCCCAGGAAGACCCCTACACTGCCCGAACACCACTGCACTGCCCTAATCCCTGAAACACCACCCCCTGCACGACCCCGTACACTGTCTGAACACCACTGCACTGCCCTAAACCCTGAAACACCACCCCCTGCACGACCTCCTACACTGCCCGAACACCACTGCACTGCCCTAAACCCTGAAACACCAGCCCCAGCACGACCCCCTACACTGCCTGAACACCACTGCACTGCCCTAAACCCTGAAACACCACCCCTGCATGACCCCCTACACTGCCCGAACACCACTGCACTGCCCTAAACCCTGAAACACCACCCCCAGCACGACCCCCTACACTGCCCGAACACCACTGCACTGCCCCTAAACCCTGAAACACTACCCCCAGCAAGACCCCCTACACTGCCCGAACACCACTGCACTGCCCTAAACCCTGAAACATCACCCCCAGCAAGACCCTGTACACTGCCCGAACACCACTGCCCTAAACCCTGAAACACCACCCCAGCAAGACCCCCTACACTGCCCGAACACCACTGCACTGCCCTAAA
This sequence comes from Calotriton arnoldi, assembly GCA_963921515.1. NCBI lineage: Eukaryota > Metazoa > Chordata > Amphibia > Caudata > Salamandridae > Calotriton > Calotriton arnoldi. Next base: position 1,022,352 of record CAWUFW010006372.1, on the reverse strand, counting down.
CCCTGAAACACCACCCCAGCACGACCCCCTACACTGCCCGAACACCACTGCTCTGCCCAAAACCCTGAAACACCAGCCCCAGCATGACCCCCTACACTGCCCGAACACCACTGCACTGCCCTAAACCCTGAAACACCAGCCCCAACACGACCCCCTACACTGCCCGAACACCACTGCACTGCCCTAAACCCTGAAACACCAACCCCAGCACGACCCCTACACTGCCCGAACACCACTGCACTGCCCTAAACCCTGAAACACCAGCCCCAGCACGACCCCCTACACTGCCCGAACACCACTGCACTGCCCTAAACCCTGAAACACCAGCCCCAGCAAGACCCCTACACTGCCCGAACACCACTGCACTGCCCTAAACCCTGAAACACCAGTCCCAGCAAGACCCCCTACACTGCCCGAACACCACTGCACTGCACTAAACCCTGAAACACCACCCCCAGTAAGACCCCTACACTGCCCGAACACCACTGCACTAAACCCTGAAACACCACCCCCAGCACGACCCCCTACACTGCCCGAACACCACTGCACTGCCCTAAACCCTGAAACACCACTCCCAGCACGACCCCTAAACTGCCCGAACACCACTGCACTGCCCTAAACCCTGAAACACCACCCCCAGCACGACCCCCTACACTGCCCGAACACCACTGCACTGCCGTGAACCCTGAAACACTACCCCCAGCAAGACCCCTACACTGCCCGAACACCACTGCACTGCCCTAAACCCTGAAACATCACCCCCAGCAAGACCCCTACACTGCCTGAACACCACTGCCCTAAACCCTGAAACACCATCCCCAGCAAGACCCCCTACACTGCCCAAACACCACTGCACTGCCCTAAACCCTGAAACACCACCCCCAGCACGACCCCCTACACTGCCCGAACACCACTGCTCTGCCGAAAACCCTTAAACACTAGCCCCAGCACGACCCCCTACACTGCCCGAACACCACTGCACTGCCCTAAACCCTGAAACACTAGCCCCAGCATGACCCCTACACTGCCCGGCCACTGCACTGCCCAAAACCCTGAAACACCAGCCCCAGCATGACCCCTACACTGCCCGAACACCACTGCACTGCCCTAAACCCTGAAACACTAGCCCCAGCACGACCCCTACACTGCCCGGCCACTGCACTGCCCAAAACTCTGAAACACCAACCCCAGCACGACCCCCTACACTGCCCGAACACCACTGCACTGCCCTAAACCCTGAAACACCACCCCCCGCACGACTTCCTACACTGCCCGAACACCACTGCACTGCCCTAAACCCTGAAACACCACCCCCAGCACGACCCCCCTACACTGCCCGAACACCACTGCACTGCCCTAAACCCTGAAACACCACCCCCAGCATGACCCCCTACACTGCCCGAACACCACTGCTCTGCCCAAAACCCTGAAACACCAGCCTCAGCACGACCCCCTACACTGCCCGAACACAACTGCACTGCCTTAAACCCTGAAACACCAGCCCCAGCATGACCGCCTACACTGCCCGAACACCACTGCACTGCCCTAAACCCTGAAACACCAGCCCCAGCATGACCGCCTTCACTGCCCGAACACCACTGCACTGCCCTAAACCCTGAAACACCAGCCCCAGCACGCACCCCCTACACTGCCCAAATACCACTGCACTGCCCTCAACCCTGAAACACCAGCCCCAGCAAGACCCCTACACTGCCCGAACACCACTGCACTGCCCTAAACCCTGAAACACCAGCCCCAGCAAGACCCCCTACACTGCCCGAACACCACTGCACTGCCCTAAACCCTGAAACACCACCCCAGCAAGACCCCCTACACTGGCCGAACACCACTGCCCTAAACCCTGAAACACCACCCCCAGCAAGACCCCCTACAATGGCCGAACACCACTGCACTGCCCTAAACCCTGAAACACCACCCCTGCACGACCCCCTACAATGCTCGAACTCCACTGCACTGCCTTAAACCCTGAAACACCACCCCCTGCACGACCCCCTACACTGCCCGAACACCACTGCACTGTCCTAAACCCTGAAACACCACCACCAGCATGACCCCCTACACTGCCCGAACACCACTGCACTGCCCTAAACCCTAAACACCACCCCCAGCACGACCCCATACTTTGCCCGAACACCACTGCTCTGCCCTAAACCCTAAAACACTACCCCCAGCATGACCCCCTACACTGCCCGAACACCACTGCTCTGCCCTACACCCTGAAACACCACCACCAGCACGTCCCGATACACTGCCCGGACACCACTGCACTGCCCTGAACCCTGAAACATCACCCCCAGCAAGACCCCCTACACTGCCCGAACACCACTGCCCTAAACCCTGAAACACCACCCCCAGCAAGACCCCCTACACTGCCTGAACACCACTGCACTGCCCTAAACCCTGAAACACCACCCCCAGCATGACCCCTACACTGCCCGAATACCACTGCTCTGCCCTAAACCCTGAAACACCACCCCTGCACGACCCCTACACTGCCCGAACACCACTGCACTGCCCTAAACCCTGAAACACCACCCCTGCATGACCCCCTACACTGCCCAAACACCACTGCACTGCCCTAAACCCTGAAACACCACCCCCAGCATGACCCCCTACACTGCCCGAACACCACTGCACTGCCCTAAACCCTGAAACACCACCCCCTGCATGACCCCCTACACTGCCCGAACACCACTGCACTGCCCTAAACCCTGAAACACCACCCCCTGCACGACCCCCTACACTGCCCAAACACCACTACACTGCCCTAAACCCTGAAACACCACCCCCAGCATGACCCCCTACACTGCCCGAACACCACTGCACTGCCCTAAACCCTGAAACACCACCCCCAGCACGACCCCTACACTGCCCGAACACCACTGCACTGCCCTAAACCCTGAAACACTACCCCCAGCAAGACCCCCACACTGCCCGAACACCACTGCACTGCCCTAAACTCTGAAACATCACCCCCAGCAAGAACCCCTACACTGCCTGAACACCACTGCCCTAAACCCTGAAACACCACCCCCAGCACAACCCCCTACACTGCCTGAACACCACTGCTCTGCCCTAAACCCTGAAACACTAGCCACAGCACGACCCCCTACACTGCCCGAACGCCACTGCACTGCCCTAAACCCTGAAACACCAGCCCCAGCACGACCCCCGGGGGCTTTTTGAAAACGAAGCGCGGGATTCACGACCCCAACGCGAATTCTGCCGTTTAAAAAAAAAAGAAAATGCTTTTTTTGGCCCTGGGGGTCCTTGTGGGACCCCCTGAGCAGGCCTAGGGGGTCAGGGTGTTTCTACCCTGCCCCCTTTTATTGTTTTTTAATGTTTTTTCTACTGTTTTCTTGTGACTCGGTTCTACCGAGTCACAAGATGGCTGCCAACACTTCCTGGTTTGGAGTGTTGGCAGACAATTTGAATGAAGCTCGTGGTCGGGAGTGTTCGCGAACCCACCGCTGCCCCAGATATCGAAACTTTTTCTTTTTCTAATTTCTCAGGATCTACTGAACGGATTTACACCATTTAACAAAAAGGAATCTTTCTGAACCAAGACCTACCTTTTTGCCAAATTTGGTGTAATTCCGTTCAGCAGTTCGGGCTGTAGCTTTGTCTAAAGTTTCCTATGGAAAATAACATGGGGAAAACGCCTTTTGGGACCCCCCTTTTTTCTCGGCCCCCACTTGGCGAATCACCCCAAAACTTTCAAGACAGGAGATGAGCGGAGCTGATCACTAGTTTTGAAAATTTCACGAAGATTCGTCAACCGGCGCCAAAGTTATTGGGAAAACAAAAAACGCTTTTCCTATGGAAACTTGGTCCTAACTATAACTACCAGTAGGTAATATATATATATATATATATATATATATAGAAGACAACGACGTTAGGGACACCCAGCCTCTTGGGTCGGGCCTGCAAGGTGCGTCACACATACATATTCCAAATGAAAGACACGTACTCTTTAGTCCGTGTAAGCAGGCCCATCCACACGTGTGTTGTGACAATCCTTTATTCTGGCAAACTCTCAAACTCAGCATAACGCGTTTCAACTCTAACAAGTCTTAGTCATATGCAGTCGGTAAATACATGCATCTGTTTTGCTCTCTTATAAATGGTAAATACAGGGCCGGAGCTAGGCATGGGGAGTGTGGGCAGCTGCCCAGGGCCCCGCAGCTGTTTAACTAGGATGGGGCCCCCCACGAGTCCATCATGCTTTTGAAATGGTGCCATTGTACAAGTTACAGGTGGGGAGCCCCCCTCCCTTTGGATTCGTGGTCATGGTGAACAGTGAAAGACACAAGGCGGGGCCCCCCTCTCCTGGGCCCGGCTGCCATGGGCTGAAATGGCAACATGACACCGCATCCCTTTGAGGTGCTGCAGACTGGGCAGAGCAGGGTTTGGGGCCGTGAATAGCTTTCCCTCCATCTCTTTCTCTTAGCCTGATCGCTGCATCTGCATGATAACAGCGGTTAGGCAGCTACTTGGACTGGCGTATGGTGTGAAGTGAGCCCTGCCCCTGCATGAATGAAACGCAGAGTATCCTGCAGGGCTCACAACAAAAAACAAGCATTTGCAATGCAATAGGTCTCGCATTTACGCGAGTTTAAGATATTGGCATTGTAAATGACAATGCCTATTATTATTTTTTTAAACATAAATAAAAGGCATTGTCATTTACAATGCCAATAGCTTAAACTCGCTTAAAATGCAGACCTATTAGCGCTGCAAATGCGTGTTTTGTCTTTCTTCCCACCCCCACTAGAGTTTGAGAAGTTTTCTGGTGCACACACTTTGTTTGTGATGGTTACCCATCCTTATGGAATGGATTCCTAAAGTAGTCTACCAAGTAATGTTTGCTATCTTCCGCGAGACAAAATAGTAAGTACAGGTAGTTGTCATCACTAAACGGCAACTGCTTACAATTGTAATTTGAGCCATGTGAAATTGCTTTTGATTAGGATTTGCGTGAATTTCGGACTGCAGCTGCCATTAGTCAAACCACAAAAAGAAAAAGAATAAACTGAATACAGTGCACTGTAGTTGAGCCTTCAAAACACTGGGCCAAAACACACAAAAACATGCTTAGTGCATTTAGAGATAAGGGACATTTATGGTACTGAAGAAAGGTGCAAGAACGCTTTTTGTGGGCCCTGGACATGCTTTGATCACACCGGCGAGGACTGCGGTCTACAGGCAGTGAAGGAAGAAGTCTTGCTACCAGCCAGCATTTGTCAGAACACGACACTAGAATGCATGAGCCTGGGGGCTCTACAGCTCAAGATGTGGTCTTAGTGTTACTGTGATATAACATAATGGCAAATACTGCAATGCCCGCAACAAGTCAGGGGTGAGGATCCATGTAGTGGTTTCATTTCCCCAAAATACGATTTCACTGTCTGGTTTTGAAAGCAAATCGTTCCCTGGACGACTTCCAGTTTTCTTCTGGAGAAAGTGGCCACTTTTAAAGAGGGAACTGAAGAAAAGTAAGTCTTCTGGCGCATGGCATTCCAAATCCAGAAGACTCTTATAAGGTACAGAGGCCTTTATGAATGTTGCAGTGTCTTCCTCAACAGTACCTCACAGTACTGTAGAAATCCTTCTTGGATCAAGCGCCAGAATTCATGCCACTATGCACACCTCAGACTTGGGAAAGGTGACTGGTCCCCTGAGCATCGTTTATGGTGGTGTAAACACACGGGGAACTTGCTGCACTGCCTAGTGTGTGCACCAGGAGTGAAGTGACCGATTGGACAGAGGGACTCTTTCCTTTCACAGTGTGCAAGTATTGGTTTTAGTTAGCAAAGCTGATTTTAACTGTAATGGAGATGTATGCGGGAGGCACATAGATTTGTTTGGTCCCACGCTTCCACTTCGGCATACAATAACAATAGTGGAGCGAAGTTAAGTACAGAAATCATCTTTCTGATATAGAGGATAAATTCGGTGACCTGTCCTAATATGTAATTTTTCTTCCCCATTTTCTTCCAAACTATGCAAAGCAACTAACTTGTTGTCAACAGCAAAACGATCACGTTGTTCAGTCTTAAATTTGTCAGTGCAAGGGGCATCCTTGTCCATCTTTTAAGAAACAGTAGCACTGTGTGAATGGGTGAGGCTGGCTTTGAGAGATGCATAACTGATTACTTCTCAACGGTACGGAAATGTGAGATAACTATTCATTGTAGTACTCACAAAAACCTTTGGACATTGAAGAATCTTAAGCACAAGAATGTATTTTGCAATAACATTTTTTTTGATTTGTCCGTTCATGGTAGCTTCAATGTTCCATTGAGGATTTATGCTGGGCAATGGACAGACCGATGCTTAGTATGGGGTTAGGGGCTGGAATATCCAAATTAATATATATATTTTTTTGTCTTCTTGAGGTGCCCTTTGGAAATTCACAGCCATTGAGAAAGCACATTTCTGGAATTTACAACATTTGAGCAAACAGACAAGCGCTTCCTGTGATTACAGGAGATGAAACCAGACTCCAAGCTGCGCTTATGGCCTCCACACCCCGCTCTGGCAGGAAGGGCAGCCTGCCATAAAACTGGAGCCAGAGCAACTCAAGACCTGGCTGTTCGAACAGTAGCGGACCCCCCTCCCCCAAGCGCCTTGAGACCCTCCGGGTGAGTAGCGCGCTATACAAATGCTTGATTGATTGATTGATTGATTGATTGAGCCAGCCTTCATCTCTGGGGTGGGGGTGAAGGGAATGTGAAGCTATCAGTTGCTCCATCTGACTGTAACTAGAAACAAGGGCAGAAGTCAACCTAAGATGATGGCTTACTGATAACACTCCGAATCCTGCCTGTGCAAAAATCCCCACTGCAAAGAAGAAAACGTGTGTCTTAAGGAGCTGTATTCTATTATAAAGAGAATATTTTGCACAGCATTCTCTATTTAAGCAGCAGTTCTCAGTTGTGCTAAACGTGTCATTCAGTCGCGCAGGCCTTACAACCTATTTAACTAATGTCCCCTCGATAATTTAGAGGTATGGGAAGGGGTGGGGGCGAGGCTATCTTACCTACACTTTGTTTTGATGGCATTCTGTCAAGTAAGTAAATATAAAGGTGCTGTCACCGTTTCAAAATACCCGTCATGTAGCTTCTTCCAAGGTCTGCCCGCATATAGCATAATACCTATGTATTTAGATTGTATTAACTTCGAGGGAATTATGTTATGGACTTCCTCGTTTGATTACATTCCATATTTTCAAGTTATTAAGAGAGTAATGTGTTGTGTCCATTAAGTGCGCATTTTTATATATCCACATATGTCTGGAAAGTATTAGAAGGGGGACTTCCATTTTTTTCTTGATTACATTGATTGATTACATGGCTTGATTACATTTCTGACTTCAACTCCAAGAAGAATTAGTTCACAAAGGAAATTCATACGCTGACAGCGGGCGTTTGCATTTTTCTGTAGGTTTTCTGTTTTTTTTTGTGTGACGTGACCTAAGAACCAAGTCCAATACTAATTTTGAAATAAACCCAGACCTAATCGACAACAACGCCGGGCGGGGGCGGGGGAGCTAGGATCGCAGCATAAAACAAGAAAGTGAACGAGTGGTGTGCGCTCGATGGGGAAAAAAATACTAGACTGCTCGGTCTCAGAGCCTGGGAGGGCTGCTTGTTCGGCAGGTTTAATTGTGTTGGTTCAGCTGGTGAGGAGTGAAAGATTGCACCGGGCCTCTTGTTAAGAGCCTTTCATGCGCATCTGTTAAATGGCGGTTTACATTCTGCTGTTTTCCTTTTAAGTACAAATGAAAATGCTTTGTAAAAATGTATTTCATGTCGGTACATGGAATGCATTTTTACGAAGCTTTTTCATTAGTACTTAAAAACAAAACAGCAATTCATTCCAGTATCAACACAAATGCCAGTCCACGGCCACGACAGCTGCGAGGAGCAGGGCAGGCACAGACAGCAGTGGCCCCTGCTCTGAGGCCTGGCTCTGCTGTGAGGCAGCTGGAGCCCCGTGACTGATTGGGAGGGGGAGGGAGTCTCCAATTACAAAGGCAGGCTACAGCGTGCAAAACAGATGGCACACTGCACTTCAATTAAAAGAAGTGCAAGCAGAGTGAAATAACACTGTAGTTAGGCGCCGCTGTATCGGGAGTACACGGAAGTTAGCAAATCACCAACAGCCAACAGAAAGGGAGATAACAACAACACTACCACAACTAAGCCAATAGCAAGCGGAAAGACAGATTGCATTAAATTTAACCCAACATACAGATTACTTTATGTCTCGCTGAGACAGCGCATGCATCGCATGCGCTGCCAAGGTGAGACCTAAACAGAGTGAATTATCAGAATGGCGCTGCTGCTCACTTCCAATGAAGGGAAAGGGAGAAGAGCAGAAAACGGAGAGAGAGGTTATTTTTCTTTTTTTTTTTACAATTCTGTTTTGTTGTTTTATTTTCCAAACAAGCATGTGCATCCAAAAGTAAAATGAACAGAGTCAAACATAAATAGTAACTGCAGTCGAGTATAATCGCTTACTGTTTTTTAATTTCATGTAATTTACAAGAAACGAAGGAATATTGAACAATTGGGTCTGTAAAAGAATAGTGGAGATGATAACATTGAGTTGGTAGGAGGGAAGGAGGGGTGACCCTACATCCATCCATACCACCCCAAGGTGAGTGCAAAGAACCGTCTAAGATACACCCAAGCTATTTAACCCGTCAAACCACACACCATTCCTTGATTTGCACATCTGAGAAAGGTAGCACTACTCCCCGGCATCATGTTTGATCACATCTGAAATCCCTAATTCCTGTGTTCCTGGGTACATCTAAGGAGGTATGGTGTTCTCTTTAGCTTTTAATAAAATGATTGAGGGAGAGGCACATCTAAAAGGGGTTAGAGAAACAAAAGAAAGTAAGAGGTGGGGAGATGATAGAGTACAGCAGAGAGGGGAGAGCTGAACATAAGGGGCAAAACAGCTATATAGAACAAGACGCTTAAGGAAAGCGAGATGGGGAAGGAGTGATGTGTATGTCATGGCAGAATCAATGAAAGAAGGGAAGAATGTTGGTTAGGCAAAAGGAATAGCATGCAAAAAAATCTAACAGGCTTGGGGAGAGTGAGAGGGTGAAGAGGAGAGAATGTTGTAAGTTACATAAGAGCAGTGGTGTAACACAAAATGATGGGGTCTCTCTCTGCAGAATGTGATAATGGGCACCTGAGTCTCCCACATCTCACAGATATTCATTGGTCCTGGGCTGAATGGGAGCCCCCTGATGGGTTGGGGGCCCTCTGAATTGTTGTGGGCCCATCTGTGCTGCAGGGGCCTGTATTGCGTCCTGGCACAAGAGCTGAAGCAAGGTAAGAGGCGGGGGGGGAAGAGTGGTGAATAGCAGCGCATATAGGGGGAAGCGGAAGCTACAGGGGCAGAAACAGCAAATGGAGGTAAGAGGTGAGAGAGAGAGAGAGATAAAACATGAAGAGTTGAGCATGGAGGGGAGAGGTGGACATGAAGGGGGCAGAACCAGTGAATAAAGTTAAGGCTGGAGAGAAAGATGAAAGGTGAAAGGCAGTGCTTGGATAGGAGAGGTAGATATAAGAGAAGCGGAACCATTAGGATAACTTGAGTGTCATGGAGAGGGAATGGTAAGTGTTAAATGTAAGAGGCAAGACAACCAAGAGCAGGTATGAGGCTGGGAGAGAGAGGCAGGGGAGAGGTAGATTTCAGGGAGGTAGATCTAGAGAGAAGGTTAGAGACTGCAGAGAGATGAGAGGTGAAGGGTTTAGCAGGTAGGTAAGAGGTGGGTGTAATAGAGGCAGAATTAGTGAGAAAGCTAAGAGACCATAGTAGAGATAAAGTGAAGTGTAGAGCATGGAAGGGAGACGTGGATATAAGAGGCAGACACAGTGAGACAAAGTAAGAGGCAGGGGGCTCAAATAGGAGAGGTGGATTTAAAGGGGACAGACCAGCAAAAAAATGTTAGGAGGCTGGAGGAAGAAAAGAGAGGTGAAGGGCAGTACATGCATGGGTATATAGATGTAAGAGAGGCTGAACAATCAAGCAACCTTACACAGAGAAGAGAGTGGGAATGGAGAGAGGTGGATGTAGAAGGCCAGAATTGGTGAGAAAAGTAAGAGGCAGGGGGAGAGATGAGACATACAGCATGGAGGAGAAAGGTGGATATAAGAGGGACATAACGAGAAAGAGAAGCGACGAAGCTGGGGATAGCAGAGCAATTGATGTAAAAGGGGTGTTGTGAGAGGCTGTCTCAGTATATGGTGCTCACTTATGTAAGTGTAGCACCCTGCTGTGATACTACATCTTATGCAAATTAGAGGGGCCTCGCATGTTCCTATCCTGCCCGGGGCCCCACAAATCCTAGGACCGGCCCTGGGTAAATATTCCATCAACATTGAGGTAGGACTGCGATTTTCTCACATTATCAATCCATATTAAAGTGGCAGTGGGTCAATTTCTTAAAATGTTCGCTATATATGTATAATAGGCAAAAAACAGTGTCATCTCTCCTCTTCATTACCTTCTCCTGACACAATGTCATTTTACTTTAAAAAATGTTTGGCACTGTGTTAATTTCGCATAATTAGCTTGTATCTCCGTGACCACAACAACCATAAAGCTTTACGTTTGTTCATACAAAATGTCTAAACTTCCTCAGTGTTTTTCAATTAATCAATCCTTTTTTCTCTTTTCTTTCCGGTGACATCTACCAAGATACCGAAGAAATTGAAAAACACTGAGGAAGTTTGGACATTTTGTATGAACAAATGTAAAGTATTATGGTTGTTGTGGTCACGGAAGCAAACCACACTGTTGAGAATCATTGAAAAGGGCCTCAAGTCTAGGGACAACGCCCGAAGTGAACACCTAGTAAAACTTGGTTAACCATCAAAGCCAGGCACCTTGCCCCTCTCAATTTCCTTAATCGCCCGTATCTCTTGTTTAGTAACATCCACATCCAGCTGATCTGCCATTGCAGACTCAAGAGACACTGGGGAAGCATCTGCAATATAATTCAGCATATCAATCTCACTACACTCAGCACCCCAGGAATACAGGTCCCGATAGTGTTAAAGAAACACTGCATTAATCCCCTTCTGCGTAAAAACATCTCATCCCAAGGGATCGTACAGCTGGAGAATGGCGTGACCACCCCTGTCGCCCTGCAAAATCCATGCAAGCATCCTGCCTGATTTATCACTCTCTGCGTGGGTCCTGGCTACATATGCTTTATGTTCAAAGCATTGAAGGTACTCAACCAGCTCAAACAGCTTCTCCTGCTCCTCCATCAGTTGACCTCTACTATCCGGAGTTCCCTCCTGCCCACAGGTTAGACCATCCAACATCACCTCATGCCGCTGGATATCCAAAAGCAGTTGGAAAATACCCAACACAGGAGAATGATCATTGTATGTCTTCGCTAAATACTCCACCCCCACTACCCTGCAGTAGAGCGCCCTGCACATATAAAGTCTATCAAGCCGAACCTCAAGATGATGGAGGCCAGAATGGTATGAATATACATGAGCCTCTGGGTATCTTACCCACCAACAGTCTACCAGATTCCACTGTCTTGCCCAGGAGTGGGTGGCCTCTGCCAGCCTGCCCACAGGTGCTCCTTGCAGGGACGGGTGCGACCTATCCAAACCCAAATCCTCTACAAAGTTAAAATATCCCCCCACCACTCTCCAAGAGGAGACCATAAGTGACAACAGAGGGGCAAATCCATTGAGGAACTATGATTGGTCCAGATATCCCAACACCAAGATACAACGTCCCTCAGGATCAGTAACTGCTTTGTGCAACTGTAAGGGGACCCCAGGCCTGCTTGCAAATAAGAGCACCCGATGAAAATGCAGAGTAAGAAGTAGCATAGAGTTGATCCTATCAATGGCCCGAAGGGCTCGGCCCTCAACATCTGTAAACTGGGTCTCCTGGAGGAACGCAATATGCACTCCTATACGTTTCAAATAAGATTGTACATTATAAGGCTTAGAGGGTAAGAAAGACCACGCATGTTCCATGTAAGCAATTTAACTTGTGTTGTCAATAGTAATGGGCCGAAAAAAGGGAAGGGACCCCCAGGGACCCCATAATTGTCTCTCCCTTATAAAACTTGAAGTGCCCCCACTGTACCAGGCACAGCTCCACAGCCTCACATGCTCGCCGCCAATAAAAAAAATGTAAAACAAACACAATACAATAAACCAACAAATCCCCCAACATGGCCCAAGTACTGTCCAAACAACACACCACACAAGGCCAAGAGCCAACAAAGGGCCATATGGGCAACTAGATCCATAACGAAAATCTATGCGCAAGCTAGAGGTGGAAAATCAACACTCAAGTAATCAAACAGTTCAATAGAACATTTCCTGCAAGCCCCTGCTGCCTAAACCCTCACAGACCACCCAAACAGGAGGAATCAGCCACATAACCATACCGCCCTCATAATATAAAAAAGAAACAATACAGCACATCCACGGGATGCCCAGTTTGGTACCTCATGCCTTAGTAGAGTGGGTTGCTCCCCTGCATCAAGATTGTTGGTGCCTGGGGCGCAAAGGTCGCTTCAGTTCTTGCATCTCAAGTTGCACAGTGCTCTTGTCAAAGAGTTCAGTCCAGTCCCATGCCGTGGATGGATCTGTGAAAATAAGTACTTTATTCACAGTCTGGATGCGCAGTCAAGCAGGGAAAAGCAAAGAATAGAGCAGACCCAAGTCATGCACTTCACCGCCGGCAATGACGCCCTCTGCGTCTGAACTTGGAGGGTGCAGTCAGGATACAGAGACACCTTGGCATTGTCTACCACAAAGGGGCCCTTTGCACAGGCCTATTGTAGGAAATTGTGCTTATCCCGGAAGTGCAGGAGGAGGGTCACCATAGGAAGCAATGGGGTGCCAGGAGGACGAGGTATTTGGGCATAGAATCTTGAGAGGCCCTCTGGGGCCACCACCTCCTGGAGCCAAGCCTACTGATAAACCAACAGAGAGTCACCCTCAGCATGTTCAGGCAGACCCACAATGCAGAGATTATTGTGACGAGCCCGTTCCTCCCTATCATTGAAGGGAACAGCCAGATGCAGGGTCTGGACCTCAAGAGCTATGATGTGATAATACGCAGACTTTACAGCTGCTGTCAGAGTCTGCACCGTGCTCGCTTGGGTAGCGACCCTCTCCCAGACCTTCCATGAATCCTCTCGAATAAGGCCCAGCTCCACGGACAAAGAGCCAATTCAGCTCTCCAGGCATTCCTTTGAAGTGTCAATGGCAGTCAAACGTTTTTCAAACTTGTCATTCATGTACACCATGTCCCCACCGCCAGAGCCTTCTTTGATCCCCCGCTGGGGGGTGCTCATGGTTGTGTCATCCTTAGATCGCTGTGTGCTCCATGAGCACTCCAATAAGTGCCAAGGGACTGCGGGAAATCAGGGCAGCCACACATCATTTGAGATGTCATCAGTGATGTCACTGACCATGTCATAAGTGATGTAATATGTGATGTCATCAGCAGTGCATTGCGGGGCGCAAGTTATAGTTAGCTCAACTAACTATAATGGCCGAACTTCTCTGGTTTTGTATGAGTGAAATGTCCAACTAACTATAACGCCCCTGAAACCTGTGGTTTTTTCAGTGAATTTCCAAGGTTTTTTAAATGCTAATTTCCAACTATAACGTCCCTGAAACCTATGTTTTTTCAGTGAATTTCAAAGGTTATTTAAATGCTAATTTGTAGCTATAACGTCCCTGAAACCTATGGTTTTTTCAGTGAATTTCAAAGGTTTTTTAAATGCTACTTTCTAACTATAATGTCCCCAAAAAACTTTTTCAAAATTTTTAAACTTTTATAAAAATAATGTGATGTTTTCTCCTTTCTAAAATATGCATTTACATTTTTTTTTAAAACTTGGATTTGGGTACTGATCGTGTACCAGTCACGGTGGGTGCGCAAATCAATAATTTTGCCACCATATTGGTGAAGATCGTGTACGATACGTGAAGGGTGCACGGTTCTCGGTCCCGCGCAATGTCACTTACGTATTTCCGGGGGTTGCGCCAGGTGCGCGAATCCACCGTAAATTATTTTGATTAAAAAGTATATGTATATAACTTTATTATATATATTATACCAAGAGATTACTTTACATAATTGTAAATCATATATTTGTAACTGGAATAAAGATATATTATTGTTAAATATAGTTTTTGGGATCACGTCGGGTGCGCGTCGGTTGCGCGTCGGGTGCGCGCTGCTTGCTCACCTGGTGCGCGAATCCCATGTGACTTCAAAAGAAAGCATTTCATTGGTTAAGAAGCTTTTGATTCTAGAACTTGCAGGACACCACCCAATTTGCTTATTCTTTCAACAGGATCTACAGAGACACAGCTCTTGTGGTTTTCTCTTCTCTTCTGGATTTCTTTAGTGTTTTTCTCACATCAAAATATAATGACTTCTTCAAATCCTGCGCAACAGCTTCCTCCAGAAGAAGAAGAAGAGTTGCAAGAACCTGTCAAACCAAGGTATGAAAGCATTGTATGGGCCTTTTTCTCTATTCCTGCTGGGGAGAAGAAAGTGAATGCACGTAAGGTCACATGCACAATTTGGCAGAAGGTCCTTTCATGTGGATCGGACAAAAAGCATTTGTGCGGCACCTCTTCGATGCTAAAACATCTTCAAACTTCGCATCCACGGCGTCCCTCGAGAGAACAACAGCATCGAGACCTACAAAGACATGTAACTCAGGACGAATTTGCAGTGCCAAGCACATCATCTGGTTCTTCCACTACTGCCAGACCTCATATTATTCCTGAATTTACTGGAGTGGAGCAGCATTGTGTAAAGTGTAAGAAAGTTCTTTGCTACGGTGAACAATCGGTGGATGCCATCGTGGTTGCTATTAAAAACCACCATTGTTAATTTTTTTTTTTTTTTGCAATGACTTTCTAATTCCATAATTTTTCCAAAGTTTTCTCTGTTGATTTTGTTAATTTTTTCATTTTTTTTTAAAAACACCAAAAAAATACAAAAAGAGTTGAAAAATACAAAAAAATTATAAAGAAAAAAACGGTTCTTATTAGAACCGCCTATTTGGTTACAAATAGACACATTTGTATGTGTTGTATGAATTGCGGCAAGTGTAATATATGGAGAAGTGTATGGGTAGTGCATGTGTGATTGTATGAGTGCATGTGTAGTGCCTCGGTGATTGGAGAAGTGCATGTGTTCTACCTGAGTGATTGCATGAGTACATGGGTAATGCGTGGGTGATTGCAAGAGTGCATGAGTACTGGCTGTGTGATTGCATGAGTGCAGGGGTAGTGCCTGCGTGATTAGAGGAGTGCATAGATAGTGCCTGAGTGATTGAAGGAGTGCATGGGTAATGCCTGGGTGATTACAAGAGTGCATGGGTAGTGCCTGAGTGATTGGAGGAGTGTATGGGTACTGGCTGGGTGATTGCATGAGTGCAGGGGTAGTGCCTGGGTGATTAGAAGAGTGCATAGGTAGTGCCTGGGTGATTAAATAAGTGTATGGGTACTGGCTGGGTGATTGAAGGAGTGCTTGGCCTGGGTGATTGCATGAGAGCAGGGATAATGTGTGTGTGATTGGAGGAGTGCATGAGTAATGTCTGGGTGATTGTATGAGTGCAAGGGTAATGCCTGGGTGATTATATAAGTGTATGGGTAGTGGCTGGGTGATTGAAAGAGTGCTTGGGTATTGCCTGGGTGATTGCATGAGAGCAGGGCTAATGTGTGGGTGATTGGAGGAGTGCATGAGTAATGTCTGGGTGCTTGTATGAGTGAAGGGGTAGTGCCTGGGTAATTGCATGAGTATGAGTAGTGCCTGGGTGATTGGAGGAGTGCAAGGGTAGTGCCTGGTTGATTATATAAGTTCATGGGTAGTGGCTGGGTGATTGAAGGAGTGCATGGGTAATGCCTGGGTGATTACATGGGTGGAAGGATAATGTGTGGGTGATTGGAGGAGTGCATGGGTACTACGTGAGTGTTTGAAGGAGTACATGAGTAATGCCTGGGTGATTACATGTGTGTAGGGGTAATGTCTGGGTGATTGGAGGAGTGCATGGATACTGCCTGGGTGATTGGAGGAGTGCAAGGGTAGTTCCTGTGTGATTGGAGGAGTGTATAGCTAATGCATGGGTAATTGCATTAGTGCAGGGGTAATGTCTGGGTGATTGGAGGAATGCATGGATAGTGTTTTGGTGATTGGAGGAGTGCAAAGGTAGTGCTTGGGTTATTGTATGAGTGCATAGCTAGTGCCTGGGTAATTGCATGAGTGCAAGGGTAGTGCCTGGGTTATTGCACAAGTGCATAGGTAGAGCCTGGTTGATTGCATGAGTGGAGGGGTAATGTCTGGGCGCTTGCATGAGTGTAGTGGTAGTGCCTGGGTGATTGGAGGAGTGCATAAGTAGTGCATGGGTGATTTTATAAGTGCATGAGTACTGGCTGAGTGATTAAAGGCGCGCATAGATACTGCCTGGGTGATTGGAGGAGTGCAAGGGTAGTGCCTGGGTGATTGGAGCAGTACATAGCTAATGCATTGGTGATTGCACGAGTGCAGGGGTAATGTCTGGGGGATTAGAGGAGTGCATTGGTAATGCATGGGTGATTTTATGAGTGTAGGGGTATTCTCTAGCTGATTGTATGAGTGTAGGGGTACTGCCTGAGTGATTGAAGGAGTGCACGGGTAGAGCCTAGGTGATTGCATGAGTGCAGAGGTAATGTCTGGGTGATTGGAGGAGTGCATGGGTAATGCCTGGGTGATTGCATGAGTGCAGGGTTAATGTCTGGGTGGTTGCATGAGTGCAGGGGTTGTGCCTGGATGATTGGAGGAGTGCATAGGTAGTGACTGACTGATTGAGGCAGTGCATGGGTAATACCAGGGTGATTGCATGAGTGCAGGGGTAATGTTTGGGTGATTGGATGAGTGCATGGGTAGTGCCTGAGTGCATGTATGAGTGCATGGATAGTGCCTGAGTGATTGCATGAGTGCATGAGTAGTGCCTGGGTGATTGGAGGAGTGCATGGGTAGTGCCTAGGGTATTGCATGAGTGCATAGGTAGTGCCTGGGTGGTTGCATGAGTGCAGGGGTAGTACCTGGGTGATTGCATAAGTGCATAGATAGTGCCTAGGTGATTTTATAAGTGCATAGGTACTGGCTGAGTGATTAGAGGAGTGCAAGGGTAGTGTCTGGGTGATTGGAGGAGTGCATAGCTAATGCCTGGGTGATTGCATGACTGCAGGGGTAATGTTTGGGGATTGGAGAGGTACATAGGTAATACCTGGGTGATTGCATGAGTGTAGGGGTAATGTCTAGCAGATTGCATGAGTGTAGGGGTAGTGCCTGGGTGATTGGAGGAGTTCATAGGTGGTGGGTGATATTATAAGTGTATGAGTACTGGCTAGGTGATTGGAGAAGTGCATGGATAGTGCATGGGTGATTGGAGCAGTGTGGGAATAGTGCCTAACTGTATAGATGAGTGCATGGGTAGTGTTTGAAGGAATGGATGAGTGCAGTAAAAGTGTCTCTAAACATTATTTCACATTATCATGCCTATTACATTATTTCTTCTTACCTTTTTTACTAATGTAGATACAAAGCTCACTGGAACTATTTAACAGTAGTTTTGTTGTAAAGTGAATTTAAAATCTTTTCAAACTTCACCGTTACCTTCTGTAAAAAAGAATAAGAAAAACTGAATTGAATATAATATTATAGTTTTAGGAACACAACTTAATTTTAGAATTACATAACATTTTCAGTTTCCTTTTTGTTGTTCTCAGATTCTACTGAATTTCACCATACACAGTGATTTCAATGTAGATCATCAGATAACAGCAGGGGAAAAACAATCAATGAGATTGTAAAAAGAAACAAATCAGCGTTGAGCATTATTTAGAACATGTGTAACTATGTGTTTACCTATCTACATTTTTTAAATTACATTCTTCAACTACATTAAGTCTTTTATTTCTCTCAAGTACATTTTGTAAAATATACACTCTCATTTACATCGCGTATAATATAAAGATCAAATATATAAACTACTTCTTTCAAACACAATTTTCCAAATGCAATATGAATTAGCACAAACAATAATCCAAACACTAATTGTTCACATCTTCCCAGTAGGCCTAATAATGTTTCCAAATCTTTTTGCATTGAAAATATCCAAAATGAACTCGTTATTTCGTGTTCAAATCTTCCCAATAGGCCGAATGATGTTTTCAAAACTTTGGCATCAAAAATATCAGATTAGAATTTGGTAATTCGTAAGGCAACCTATATTTGAATTCCAAATGGACATCATTGCAATGTGTCCATCCGTTATTGCACATTAAATACACAGTATAGTGTATCTTCTTCCCCTGGCATTCTGGCCACCCTGCTCTCGCCCTACATTCCCTCCCGCCAACTTCGTTCTCTGGGCCAATACTTGGCAGTTGTTCCTAGGGTAAGGAGAGCACGGGCTGGGGGGCGCGCCTTCCGCACACTGGCAGCCAAACTTTGGAACTCTCTCCCACTGTCTATTCGTAGCTTAAATAATTACTTGGCATTCCGTAAGGCAACTAAGACTCATCTCTTTCCTTCACTGTAGGTCCCTTTGCCTTTTCTAGTGGTCCTTTCCATTTGACTGTTATTAGCGCCGGGACGCCCCTTTGCAGGGGCAGCTGTGCGCTCTATAAACTATATAACATAACATAACATAACAGATGTTGTAGTAGGTCCATCATGGAAAATAATAGCCACTGCTTTAAAAGTTCTTCCTGAAATTGATACTTGACTTGCCACAAAACTTTTAATTTTGCTTTCCAATTTTGTTCCATTTGCTCTACAACATTGTAGCATTAAAATTACATATTTTCCAAATCTTTCTATATATAATGTTGACAACATTTCTGATTTACAATGAGAACAATTCATATCTTGATTAGCTGTTTTTACTAATTTGTTAAAAGACACTGATTTGTAATCTACTATCGTCAAGTATATGAATCGTTCAGTGTCTATTTCAGTGGTAGAAGAAAATGAACACTCTTCACCTTTATGATCCCATCTGTAACTTAGTCCAAATAAATTTTCAATTTCTATTCCTTCATCTTCCAATACTGCAAGCATAAACATAAGAAATTCTTGTGCATCTTGTTGTATATTCAATGTAAATTTTAATGAACCAGGACATATATCCAAAAGATGCAGAATGCCAGAAGCAGTGTGGATTTTAGTTCTATCAGTTACCAACTTTTGAAAAATATAATGTAGTAAAGAACAGAATCTTTTTCTCAATTTTTCATAATTTCATGATGAAGATCCTCTAGATAAAACACAACATTCACAATTACATTAGCATAGCAGTTGATACCTGAACTATTGTCTAACTGGTATCCTACAATATCATGAACACTGTCCATTTTTCTTTTCTTTGCAGTTTCATCATTCTTTTGAATTGTTTTCTTTTTTTGAATCTCAGTAGAATATTTGTCATATTTCCGTTTTGGACACACTACACGTTTCTCATATACGGGATATTCACCTAAGTTAGGAGCATAAAGTCTTCTTAACCGATTGTACTCTCTTACACAATTTACATCAGCACTATTCTTTTTCTCATCAAAATCAATCAAATACAAACCAGATAATGTTCTTACTCGAGACAATGCAACATATGCCATGCCCTCTTTAAACACTGTACTTCCAATATTTACCAAATCACTGTCTACACTTAAACCTTCAGATTTATGAATGGTTATTGCATATGCTAAAGAATGAGGAAACTTTTTTCTACGAACATACAAGTCTTTTACAAGCAAAAAACGAACAGTACAACGTCCAATCTGTTTTACCTCTTCAATCTGATCAAATTTAATCTTCAAAAATTCAATTCCATCTCTGTTCTGAAAATTTACAAAATCAACAACTTTTCCCATTGCTCCATTTACCAAACCTTTTTCTACATTCAAATTACACTGTAAAATTACCCAACAGTTTACACATACATATAAAGTCTTTTCTAAACCTGCAGTCTTAGACACCAACTTCTCCAAAGAATCCAAGTTTGACTGTAATTTCTCTGAGAGAAGAATAAGTAACCCCTTGGTGTTCCATTTTATAAATAGCTTCCATTTTCAATATTGGTTGTTTTCCAATTTCAAAAGTTCTTGATTGAATGTAGAACACTCTTGCAGTGTAGCAGTGGTGGCTGGTGACATTTGAAAGTGGTGGGGCGCAAAATTATTGGCATACTGCACCGCAGCGAGCGAGCGTAGCGAGCAGCAGCCCGAACAACCTAAGGGGGTTCTGGGGTTCTCCCCGAGAAAATTTTGAAAAAAGAGTGGACAAATGGTGCATTTTCAAGCAAATTTGAGAAAGCAGGATGGTTAATAAAGCAATTGTGAAAGTGCAGTTATTACATTAATAAAGAGATGTCATATAACATAGGTAGCTGCTTATTCAAGCTTTCTTTCACCCCATAGTCCAGCAGGGTCTTGATACAAGACAGATAAGAGAAAAAGCAGTGTGGTCCTCGACCAGGAAGACACTCATATTTCGTTGGTAAGAAGTCAAAGGATTGGTCAAATTGAAAACCTGAAATGCAATATGCAATCAAACAATTTGCAAGTACATCTCATCTATGTTCAACAAGCCATGTTTTACCCATGATTGGAATTGTGAATCACCAAATAAACTGAGCCACTGCAATCAAAAGCAGAGGGCCTCCTCAAAAAGTATGCCCTTAAGAGAGTTCTCTCATCTCATGTCCTCTCTATATTTTCTCTGGAAGTTGAAAACTCATCACATTCTACTGCACAAACCTGAACCCTTCTGCATATTCCAACACCAGAACTCATTCTTGGCCATTTAGTTTGGAGCCATTCATACCAGGAATACAGAAAATACCTTTAAATAGAGTAGAAGGTTTATGAATACAAGCACTTAGCAATTGTACATATACTATGAATGAGAGCCAAAGGAAACAAAAAGGAATAAAGAAGGAAGCAACACTCAAACACAACTCATGCTCCGGAACGCCATAAAATTCTCTATGTGGCAAGTTCATCACCTATAGCAGAACACAGAACTTCAGAGCAAGCTCAGTGCCACCTTCTCTCACCTTAGAATGTTGGATATTGGAGCATGGAGCTTAATAGATAAGAGCTTTGCGTGTCACGTCTGGAAAGGTCTCTAATTTTAGCATCCAATAGAAAACGCTGCTTTCTTTTATGTACATTTGTTTTAGGAAGAGCAACTCAGAGGCAAGAGTTAAACCGTTTAGCTTGCTGGACAGGGTTGCACAGTGTACTTGTTGATATTGAGGATGGCTGTGTCTGACACCACGCTTGCTTTACGTGATTCTAAAAAGACTTATTATTTAGTGCCAATTGGGCTAACTGGCCTCAAGAAAGATGTATTACTTAGCGGCAGATAGATTTATAATGTGCTTTGTATACTTTGGGAGTCAAATTTACAGAAGTTATTGAACACAGTGTGTTAATTTAGCTCTTGGAAGACCACTACGCCCGAAGTATTGCCCTTTTCTTTAAACCTAGAGAAAGAAGGAAGAAACTACTGTGGCTGAAATGCAGACTCATGTGAAAGGAAATCTAGGATGAAATCTCAGCTTCCACACAAAATATCAAACAGGGTGATCCTGGGCAAGAAAATATGTCATGTACCTCATTGTACTCAACTGAAAACTTTGGGAGTAGAGACATTATCATTAGCCAAGAACTACACCTGTTAAAAAAAAACCCATCAATTTCAACATAGTTGAAGGAAGTGCAAAGTATCACACTGAAACACAGATGTAAAAGAAAACAGTTAACGTTTTTATTTTTTATTTCCACCAGTATGGTTATACTTTACATGCCTCTGTTGTGGGGTGTGTAGAACGGGGTAGTTCTATGGCTCAGCTCCTGCGTTGGCTCTTAGGGACGAGCTAGACCACTGGCTCAGCTCCTGCGCGATTTGCCCATCTAATGTTTTGGCTTGCCCTTGCCTACTTATGTTGATTTGTGTGTGTGTGGGGGGGAGAGGGGGATATTCTGAATAAACGTCTTTCACAGTCTTGGAACTCATATGTGTACAAGTGACCGTACATATGCACCTCTCTCTGAAACTGAATATAAAATGTTGGAATGAGCAGCATACCCAGTTGGTGCCGTGTACTCCATGAAGACACGGGTTACGATAAGGATGCATGAAAAGAAGCGGGTGCAGACCCATGCCTGCTTCTTCCGCTCTTAGCTCTCAGGATCCTGGACGGCTGGGGCATGATGAGTGAATGAAGTGCAGTACTGAAATCTTGCAAGCAGGGTAGCGGGCATTTATGAGAAAACAATATGGCAGGCGTTTCTGCAGAACGGAGGACAAGAGCCTTCGAAAGAAATTGGGGGTGACTGAGCAAGCAGGTGCTTGGCTGAGTGTCTGAGCGAATGAATCCACAAATGAGCGGTGTGTGCCTGTGGGGGTAGAATAGGACAAGCGAACTCAGGCAGGAGTGGCAGAAGCAGGGAGCATATAGGAGGCTTTCACTGTGAAAAGTATCACCCTTTAACTGTTAATGACGCTCCAAACCATATTCACAAAGCGTGACTCCGAGAACATGGCTGCTATTATACTGCCAAAATCAGGTGGGAACCATTTTGACATGACAGAGAAATGCTTTGGCTCAGAACCAGATCAGAAGTGTATCACGTAACCAGATTTGTGACAGCACTATTTCAGTTTGAGAGTAGGGAACGCTGCTGGTGGTAATTTAAATTATGTGCAAAATGTTATTTGTTGTACAGAAACTACTCCTGGAGACCTTTATTTGCAATGAAACATGCAGTGAATAATTCCTCCTCTGGCTGTGCACCCAAAATCAGAAACTTGGGCCCACCCATCATTCCACCACCCCACCCTTCTAGACTGAGCAAAAACTAATTTTCAATTAAAAAACGACCTATTTTCTCCTTTGTGTGGCATCCACTCGCGCCTGCCGTTTAGACTTGGATACCATTCTTCTACTCGACCCGTTTGGCTGGAACTTTCTTAATTTTTCCGATTCTTGATGAATTGTATTTAAAAAGCTTTAATCTCTAAACAATGGTGAATAATTGTGTCCTTTTTCGTATGGTATAATCTCTACATGTAGTCTGAATTGGTTATAGTTTCCCTTTCTTATTTTATCAGGTAATGTAAATATATCTGACGACTAATTTCTACAGCATCTCATTCGATCCCTGAATAAGTTGCTATATTCTTACCTGTAAAACCTCTGACACCCAAGGGCTTTTGAAAGCGTTAGACTGAAACCTTCAAATAATTAAAATACATTGAAATACCACGGACAACAATGGCAAGTCATAAAAAGGAACAAACACTGTCCAATTTACTGCTAACAAACTACAATGCGGCCGAAACAAATATGTTCATATCATAAAGCTAATGCTGGCAACACAAACTGTTCTCTGAAACGGCCTCAGCCTCTTAATCGCCAACACCACCCCTGGTTATTTTAAACCGGGATCAGTCAAACACAGAATGACATAGTTGAGTCTGATAGAGTGACAAAGTGAAAGGATATAAAAGTGAACACAAATAATGAATCCTTAAAAGAGGATAGGTAACAAACTGAAATGCCAGCAAAAATAACCAGCGCAAATAGGTTGCTTTTTAACACTAGCCGTGCCAAGGACGGCCCTGATACAAAATGAACATGCAAACGCACCGACACACGGAAAATAACACCGCACCATGGCTGACGCAGATCCGAGAGCAGCACGCACAGGGTAACAGGCAGACACAATTAGGCTGACCATTTGCGTGCTACGCCACCACTTTATGGTTTACAATTACATACACGGAACGTGGAACATTAGTTGTTCAAATAACTAGTTTAGTTTTTCACTTGTTAATGTATCGCTACATTGATTATAGTGTTGTTTCATTCATTTTGCGGGTTTCTTATCGCTAATGCTATACTTGTTTATTCTAATTTTAATGCAATGCCAATTTTAGATGTTGGCTCCTAGAAACTTATTTTTCTGGCACGGTTGTTCTTTATTAATAAAATAGAGTCGCGTGTCGCAAAATAACAAACAAGTCTGTCCACAAACATAAACCAACAAACATAATTTTACACAGAGACGGTGCTTAATTTGAGCCGGTGGTCTGGGTGGGAGCGGCGGCACTTATTCCCGCATCAGATATTTACCAACTATCAGAAAGGGAAAAACACAAAGATCAGAAAGAAGGACGAAGACAAAGATGGCAAAACCATCACAAACAGAAAGCAGGAGCATGCAAGAGCGAGAAAAGGGGACAGGGGGTGCCTGGTAGTGAATTAGAGACTAGCGTCCTTGGTATTCTGCGCCCCGACATTTAATTGCAACGGCCGCGGGCTCCTTCTGAGCAGAATTTCGGCACCGGCACTTTTTTCTTTCACAGATTATGCACTGCACAGAGATTACATAAGAAATCACCCTCTACACTGGGAAAGACAAAGAAGCCAGCAATAAACATATGCAGGATATCCTAACAAAGAACAACACAGCACGAGGCGTAATAGTCAGCAAATCCTCAACCCAAGGCAACATATAAAGCATATTCATACTCATGGGGTAAAACACATAAACTAACCCTTACTTCTTGCATACTATAACACAGACGCGGCTCGCGGGGGTGGGGCTTGCGGGGGGGGGGGTTGTGCCGGGGGCCCGGGGGATTTTTTAAATAAAAAAAGAAAATCCTACCTGTGAGGAGGTCCGCCGTCCGCGCCGCCTCAGGTCCGACTCCGTTTGGCCCTACAGCCTCCTCTCAGCCAATCCTGGCGCTGCTGGCAGCGCCAGGATTGGCTGTAGGCACGGTTACCTCTCGCCCGCCTGCCCATTAGGAGACCGAGGTTTGAGCCTTTGCTCAACCCTTGCTCTCCTAATGGGCATGCGCAGCTAGTGCACACACAAGTACGCATGACTGGGCACAGCGCGAAAATTCGGTGCCCTTCCCCACTCATGCGCACTCTGTGCTGCAGTGCTGCCTGCTGCCCCTGGTCCCTCTGACAATCATGTCCAGTCAACATGATCAGGACCGCCCACCCTTCAGACTCTGAAGGGGTGGGCGGTCCGACGTCATGCTGACTGACATGATTGTCAGTTCTCCTCGGCTCTTTGAACTTAAGTAAACTGATTCAGTTTACTTAGGTTCAAAGACGCCGAGGGAGCTGCGGGCGGGGGGGCTACGCCCCAACGCCCCAATGGACGCACCGCCCCTGCAGTGTAGGCAAACTATAGACTTCTTTTCTCCAATTCTTTTGTATATTATTTCAGGTGCTATGTTTTCATTTGCAAACAACTTAGTTAAAAGCCGACTTTGCAAAGCTTCTTTACCATATTTTGTCAAAACACCAATTCTTATATCTTGAAGAATGTTTCCATAATGTTCATCACTTGCTTATCACATATTCCTAATAAGTTCTTTATGTTCAAAATGAGACCAAATGTTGACATTTCCAATACTTCCGAAAGATTTCCTAGTGTCTTCATGGACAAGTGTTTTAAAAACAGGTTGTCCTTTTACAGGAGTAAGTTGTAGTAGGTCGTCGAATAGAATTACATGTTTTCCTCCAAATAGAACATCATAATCTGTTTTAAAATCTGTTGCATTCTTAAATGTACAAAGACAAGCATTAAGTTTGAGACCATGCTCACCTCATCAATGATTAGAAGTTTCATTTTCTTTAGTACTCTTGAAACTTCATACCAAGCTTCTCAGATAGCTTGTGATATTCCAACTTATTTTCATGTTCAACTGGTAGCATGAGTGATCGATGTAACGTAATCCCTTTAATGTTGTGTGCTGCTAATCCAGTTGGAGCTGTTACAACACAAGATAAATGTGATTCAGTAGTTTTGTGTAGATAACTGGTCAAAACTTTAATTAAGAAACTTTTTCCTGTTCCAGCTTGCCCACTGATGTACATTCGAATAGGTTTAAATGATGTGCATTGGCATTCTTTTTTTTCATGCAGTAAACCATGCTGTATCTGTTGTGTCACTTGCTGATATATTTCTTTTTGTTCAATATTTCATTTTTCTTCCAAGTTCCCAACTCAATAATATCCTGTTGTGCTTGTTGCATTGCCATTTCTACTTCATTCATGGCTATTGCTGCTTCATTTTCAATAATTGGTTGTCCTAGTGGATCTTGACTTAGTGCAGCAGAACTTTGACTATCTTGAGAACTGTCTCTAGCTATTTCAGCTGCAATAGTAGTTTCTTGTTTAATCTCTTCATTTAACATTTATAGATAAGTTGGGAAAATTGTGCATTGAATGCTATCTTTACATGCATTAAAAGAATCTTCTTAGCAGTCAAAATCTCCAAGTAATTCCATTTCACTACGCCAAGGCTTGAAGAGTTGCAGAAGTGCTAAATAGAAAATTTCCCTTTATCTGGAGTTTCGCAACTAAGTTTCTTATTTTATTTTTATTTATTTATAAAGCGCTCGAATCACCCCATCAGGGTATCTCCGTGCTGAGACTGCCATAATCAACCAAGGAGGGACAATCAAAACAGTGTAGTTTTCAGCAACTTTCTGAACGCCAGGTAGTCCGAACATTGACGCAAGTGGATGGGGAGTTGATTCCAGTAGCGTGGAGCTAGATGGTAAAAGGCTTTGCCACCTAAATGGGTTTTTTTGAAGCGCGGGACTTGGAGCAGGGCTTTAGCTCCTGAACGAAGGGGCCTAGAAGGCATAAAACTGATGAATTTGTCGTTTAGGTAGCTGGGGCCTAAGTTGTTTATCGATTTATAAACAATGCAACAGATCTTAAATTTGATCCTCTTCCGCACTGGTAACCAGTGCAGTTTTTGAAGAAGAGGAAGAGATGCGGTTCTGGGGGGGGCATTGGTCACCAGGCGGGCCGCAGTGTTCTGGACTACCTGGAATTTGCTTATGGAGCTTTCATTAGCTGAAATCAGCAGAGCGTTGCAATAATCCAGACGGCTTAGTACCAATGCCTGAATCAAGGTTTTCCGTGTGGAAAGTGGTAAGAAAGGGAAGACTCTTCTGAGTAGACTAAGGCTGTGGAAGCATGCTCCAGTGGTGGAGGTGGTATGCTCCCCCAATGTGAGTTTGTGGTCTAATCGAACTCCATGGTTAATACGATTTCCTTTGGCATGTTTTACCAAACATCCATCACATCCAATTACTGCATATTTTTCTTCATTTATATTTTCTGTAACATTTCTCTTAAAGCTGTAATGTTGAAGTACTTCATAGAGACATATGTTTTCCAGATGTGGACTCCTTTTGGGATAGTACCTATTCAACATATTAGTTTTAACAATATCTGTACTTTCTGGTTCATTCAATGCTAAGTATTCAATTTCTTGTAGAGATTTCAAAACTCAATTTCGTGTTGCAGCAAGACCTAGACTTACCCAAGTGATTCCTCTTGACTTTGAATATAATCTGGCAGAGCTCAACCGATCCGAACATTCATGGGATCCAATCTCTCGATGGGAAAGCATTTTCAAACTAAAGCTGTACAATTTGTTACTAAGAGTCTTCTCTTGTGAAATTTCTTCCGCATTTCTTTCAATTCCGTCTTTTCAGATTTGGTTATATATGACGTAACGTAGCTGAGCAACAGCAATTGAATTATCTGCAACATTTTTGATATCCATGTTTGCATTCCACATTGTCAAAATCACTGGATTGTACTCATTAATATACTTTGAATCTTCAGTTCTTTTTATGTTGTATGTATTCTTAGGAGATTTTCGAGTTATAGTATGCCTTACTGCTGACATGAAACTATTGACTCTTCCTTTTGAAATTATTGGACGTGGGAATCCAAAACAACATTTTGTATAAAAGTTTCCCTTTGACGTGTATTTTCTTCGACAATATTTTCCACATCAATGACTTTGAAACCGTAAAACTTGCTGTCTTAAGCTGTTTTCTCCTCCTTTTTGGAATGGCACAGGTAACAGATTCTTCAATAAAAGACAAAACAGTTTCATAAGAATCAGTTCCAAATTTAGGTGCATTATTGATCCATTATAGCATGTGTATATGAGGAGCACCACTGGCTTGGTACTCCTTTTTCCAAAAGAAATCAATAACTTTTCCAAGAGGTGGATTATTTTTATTGCAGATAAAAGACATCATAGCTTGAAACCTATGATTAAAATATCTTCACACATTTACAGGATCCAAGGAACACAGTTCTCCAGCAGTCTTCAATTCAATGTTTTTTACATTTGAATTTGCTTGTCGTAGAAATTCAAGTAAAGCGTCCCATGCGTATTATGCACAGCTAAGCGTAACAAACCACGTAGGGGTTCCTAAGTTCCTTAACATACATTTAAGTTCTCCGTAATGACGATACCAATACTCATTAGTACCACATTGACACGCCATCAAATTAAATAACTGAGATTCTAAATGATCGTCTCTTTGTTGAACTTTGTCCAAGAATTCCTTTGCAGAAACATGTGTAAGATGAACTCCTGTTTTTAATATGTGGTTCAGTGCATATGTAAGTCCAGTCAAATCACTTTCAAACAGAAGATGAAATATATATGGAATACACTGTCGAAATCTTGGCTCTTCTGAGTACAATCTTGTCGTACGGTATTCTGAAGCTGGAATCTGTAGTGGTCGTTCATCATATCGTTCACCTTTTCCAGTGGGGAAGAGCTGTGGAAAACAACAAGCTTCTAAACTTTTTTCCCAAGCACTCATGGGAGTTCCCTTCGCTTTCTTCATTTGAAATAATTCAATAGTGTTTCCTATCACTTCTTTTGAATGTAGAGGATGTATACTGTAATGTTCATAAATGTCTTCACTCCTGGTGTTGTCCATTTTTTCTATTTGGTCAGTTGAAATTTCAGTTTCATCTTCTAAACATATTTCTTGCTCTTCCACATTTACAGTTTTATAATAAATATTGTTTTGTACAAGATATAATATAGCCTTTTGAAGTTTGGTAACATCTACTAACTCTTGCCATATTTTCCGACTCTTTGTTGGTACACCATTTACTAGAATAACTACAGTTTCACTTTCCTCTCTCTCTATACCAACAGTTTCAATATTTTCGTAAAATCTAAAGGTAAATACACAACTCTTCCTTTTAGACCTTTTTGTAAATCTGTTGGAGGCAGCTTACCTGTTTTAAGCTCCATACGAACTATAGCCTGAAACGGGTGCACAGATTGAATAAGAATGGACTCATATGTATTTAAATCTACTAGTTCCGGAGGAATATCTACCAACTCTAAGTTGTTATGTATAGCTCTAGCTGGCATTTTGTTCTCTTCTAATTTGCTGTAACAATATTTACAAATACTTTGATCACTACCCAACTCAAAACGACCTTCCACCAACAAATAAGCACCAAATTGCTCCCACTCATCATTGTTTTCCTTTTCACTTTTTAAATATAGATCAACATTCCTAGTTTGACTTCTACAGTGAGTACGTCGACAACAAATACAAACATAGGGGGTCATTACGATGGTGGAAGGCCCGCCACTGCCAGCCGTGTGGTGGCGGGCCCGCCGCCATCGGACAGCAATTTTCCCCCCACCACATTACGATGGCGGGGGGAATTGCCTTCCAACTGCGGCGGTCGCAAAGACCGCCCGCCAAGCTTACGCCACAAGCAATCGTACCGATTGCCTGGTGAAGCAGTCAGCATGCCTAAAATGGTGGCGGTGCCTAGCAGGCACTGTCTGCCAAATTACGATGCTAGCTGTAGCCAGCCTTTCCATGGCGGCTAAACTGCCATGGAAAGGCTGGCGGGTATTGGTTTTGGGGGCACGTTGCGGGCCCCCTTGTGTTGGGGGGAGGTTGTTGTGCAGTGGGGGGTACCCATGGTACCCCCCTGCATTTCCCTGCATGGAGTGGCAGGCCCTGGGTGGTGCCTGACACGTAGTGCAGGGAAAGGCACTACATGCATTTTTAGTAGTGCGGCAGGTGCTGCAGCCAGCAGCACCTGCCGCAATGGTAAACATGCAAGAATTAACCGCCACAGTGGTGGTTGCATCGTAATTTCACTTGCATACCACCGCCATACAGGCAGGCGGTCCCAATCACCATCTCGATCGCCATCGTAATCACCCCCATAGTTTGGGTTTTTACATGAAAGTACCTTAAACTTTGTAATTTCTTCTGCAAACTTCTCAGTAGTAATATCTTCCACCTCTTCTTCAACACCTACACTTATCAAACTCTCACTTTCTCTACACTCCTCTTGTGAACCAAAGAAATGAAACTGCATATCATCAGAAACTTTTTTTACATCTGATACCGAACCATGTAAAAGAGCTGTGTTTATTTCACTTAAAGATAATGCAGGACTTTTACGTAGTACAATCTTCTTACTAACTTCCGCATTTCTGAATGACGTACTGCTAACATTCTTAAATGATGAAAAGTACTTTGATACACTTTTCTAGAAAGACAGGCCAGAGAATAACCCTGCAAATTAGTATATTTTCTCACTTTACAAGGATCTAGTCCTTGCAACATCCTCATCTTCTGTTTAACACTGTTTTTTCCATAATCTCGTAAGGAAAATCAAAATGTATCAATACATTCCTGTTGTATAGTACAAATACTACTACAATCCCACTTATACACTGGAGCTTGTGTACGTCTCCCTTGAACTTCTTCAGCTATTACTTCTTCCACATTTCTAGGTACCATCTTTTCTTTTTCAATTGGACAACCATTTTTTACCTCATAACAACGACCACTGGTATCAACTGCTTGAACTAATGTACTTTGTTGAAAATAGCTTTCTTCATTAAAAAAAGGTTCAGTACTAGAAGTGTGCTTCCATTAACCCAAATTATTTTTGCAAAAGTTACTTCTATTAACCAGTCTTTTTCTTTTGCTTTTCTCCTTCATAAAGTGCATTGTTTTATTCAATGTTTTCATTCTCTTCAATACCAATATAAACAATTTCCTTTTCAATTCAAAAGCCTTTTCGACTACACTTTCAATCTGATTTGTTTTCTTGTAAGTTGCTGATCTTCTTTTATATTTTTTACAATCTTTCAATACATTTTGTAGTACTCTACTTTTATACATTCTCTTCCTAATGTCTTTATATTCTGTCATCCTTCTTTCAACATAGATTGTTTTCCCATAACCAGATTTCCCATTAATTTGTCCTTTTTTTGTTTCCCTCTGATTGGTTGTACAACTTTTCTTTCTTTTTCCCCATTTTGAAAATTCATTACGTTCTTTAAAAGTCTTTTAACAAATTCTTTAGTTCTCTTACCAGAAGTCTTTTTCTTCAATGTCACATGTTGTACTTCATCTAATTTCTACTTTTCTCTCTCCTTTAAATAGTACTGTTTTTTGTTGTCTTTCCTTTTGAAGTTTTCTTGTCATACTGAATCTTCCTTAATAATAATGCAGAGTATCTAAAAAAAGAAAAGTTTAAAACTTTCTAAAAATTATTTTATATAACTAAAATAATTATATACAAATATTCTCATCTATAAATAAAGAAATACTTTCAATTTAAAAGGTACATACATAGGCATATATGGTTTTCAGAACATGGTGAGACTTACAGCTGAGACATGTCATGGGTTTTTGATTTATAGTTGGCTAGGCCCAATACCCTGAGCATTACTAGAATGGTGAAGCAGCAGCACAAAAGTGAGGTTTAAGGCAAGTTAGGAGATGGATTAGTTATTACACTACTTTGTATGAGTCTGTGGAAAGGTACACTTCAAATATACCACATAAGTTTCCTTATCTGCTTCACATGTGAAGTGCAGTCTGTCAACATTTAAGGTCTGCATGGTGTTGTGACTAAGGTAGGTCTCTACTTCAACATGTATTCTGATACGTATCATGCATATGAAGATGCTAGACGTATAAAACACAAGTATTCATCTAATTGGATGTTTCTTTTATATATGATGCTGCTAGCAAAAGGTACAGACATATGCATGAATACTTTCAGGAATATGGTGAGACTTATAGCTGAGATATGTGATACATTTCTGCTTTATATTTGGCTAGGCCCAACACCATAACGAGTCACAGAATGGT
Organism: Calotriton arnoldi; assembly: GCA_963921515.1. Taxonomy (NCBI): domain Eukaryota; kingdom Metazoa; phylum Chordata; class Amphibia; order Caudata; family Salamandridae; genus Calotriton; species Calotriton arnoldi. Next base: position 990,234 of record CAWUFW010006372.1, on the reverse strand, counting down.
GAAGCTCCAGCACAAAAGTGAGATTTAACACATCCTAGGAAATGGATTAGTGATTAAGCTAACTTGTATGAGTGTGTGGAAAGGTACTACTTAAACTACACCTTATAAATGTAGTTGTCTGTTTAAAATATGAAGTGTAGTCTCTCAAGTTATAAGGTCTCCATGGTGTTCTAACTGAAGTATATCTCTGTTTACACATATATTCTGATATGTGTTATCCATCTGAAGATGCTAGATGTGTAAAACACAGTTATACATACATTTTTATACTTCCTTTATATATGATATCACTAAAAAGGTACAGACACATGCATCCATGCTTTTAGAAATATGGTGAGACTTACAGCAGACACATGTGAAAGTTTGCTGCTTTGCCCTTAGCTATGCTCAATACCTGAGTAGTAGTAGAATAGTGAAGCAGCAGCAGTAGAAAAGGGATGTTTAAGATAAATTGGGTGAGAAATTAGTGATTATGCTACTTTGTATGAGTCTGTGGAAAAGTTCACTTGAAGTATGCCACATAAATATAGGTGTGTGTTTGAAATGTGAAGTGCAACCTGTCAAGTTTTAAAGCCTTTATAGTCTTGTGACTGAGGTATGTCTCTACTTGCATATGCATTTTGATACATATCATGCATGTGAACTTGATAGCCATATAAAACACAGGTATACATCTATTTGTATATTACTTTTATATATGAATTTGCTAGGAAAAGGAACAGACATATGTATACATTATTTCAGGAATATGGTGAGACCTATAGCTGAGACATGTGATGGGTGTGCCTGAGTGATTGCATGACTCCATGGGTAGTGCTTGGGTGATTGTATAAGTGCATGGGTAGTGGCTGGGTAATAGGAGGAGAGGATGGATAGTGACTGGCTGATTGCATGAACACATAGGTACTGCCTGAATGATTTTATGAGTGCATGGGTTAATGGAATGAGTACAGGAGTAGTGCCTAAGTTAATAGATGAGTGCAACAGAAGTACCTGGGTGATTGGAGGAGAGGATGGATAGTGACTGGTTAATTGCATGAGTGCAAATATAGAGCTTGAGTGCATGGATAAGTGCATGAATAGTACTTGAAGGCATAGATGAGTGTATGAGTAGTGCCTAGGTGAATAGATGAGTGCAACAGTAGGGCCTGGGTGATTGTATGAGTGCAAGGGTAGTGCCTGGGTAAAAAGAGAAGCGGATGGATAGTGACTGGCTGATTGCATGAATGCATAGGTACTGCCTGAATGATTTTATGAGTGCATGTGTTAATGGAATGAGTGCAAGAGTAGTGCCTAGGTGAATAGATGAGTGAAACAGTAGTGCCTGGGTGATTGGAGGAGAGGATGGATAGTAACTGGTTAATTGCATAATTGCAGAGGTAGAGCTTGAGTGCATAGATAAGTGCATAATTAGTGCCTGACGGCATACATGAGTGCATGAGTAGTGCCTAGGTCAATCGATGAGTGCAACAGTAGTGCCTGGCTGATTGTATGAGTACAAGGGTAGTGCCTGGGTAATAGGAGGAGAGGATGAATAGTGACTGGCTGATTGCATGAATGCATAGGTACTGCCTGGATGATTTTATGACTGCATGGGTAAATGCAATGAGTACAGGAGTAGTGACTGAGTGCATGGATGAGTGCAAGGATAGGGCCTGAGTGATTGAATGAGTCCAGGAGTAATGGCTGGCTGATTGGAGCAGTAGATGGGTAGTGCCTGGGTGCATGGAGGAGTGCATGGGTAGAGCCTGGGCGATTGAAGGAATGCATGTGTAGTGCTTGGGTGATTGCATGCGTGCAGGGGTAGTACCTGGATGATTGGAGTACTGCACAGGTAGTGCTTGGGTGATTGCATAAGTGCAAGGATAGTGACTGAGTGCATGTATGAGTGCATAGGTAGTGCCTGAGTGATTGCATGAGTGCATGAAAAAGCGCCTGAGTGATTGGAGGAGTGCATGGGTAGTGCCTGTCTAATAGGAGGAGAGGATGGATGTGACTGGCTGTTTGAAAGAATGCATAGGTACAGCCTGGATGATTTTATGAATGCTTGGGTAAATGGAATGAGTACAGGAGTAGTGGCTGAGTGCATAGGTAGTGCCTGGGTGATTTTATGAGTGCATGGGTAAATGGAATGAGTGTGGGAGTAGTAACTAAATGCATGGATGAGTGCATGGATAGTGCCTGAGTGATTACATGAGTGCAGGGGTAGTGCCTCGATGATTGGAGGAGCACATGGGTACTGCCTGAGTGATTAAAGGAGTTCATGGGTAATGCCTGAGTGATTGCCTGACTTAAAGGGTAATGCCTAGGTGATTGGAGGAGTACATGGGTAGTGCCTGGGTGCATGGATTAGTAAATGGGTAGTGCCTGCGTGATTGAAGGAGTACATGCGTAATACCTAGGTGATTGCATGAGTATAGGGTAGTGCCTGAGTTATTGAAGGACTGCATGTGTAGTAGCTAAATAATTGAATGAGTGCAGAGGTAGTGCCTGGCTGATTGAAAGACTGCATACATAGTGCGTCAGTGCACAGATGACTGCATGGATAGTGACTGGGTGAGTGCAGACTTACAACTGAGACATGTGATGGGTTGCTGCTTTATATTTGACTAGGCCCAACATCCTGAGTAGTCGCAGAATACTGAAATTGTAGCACAAAAGTGAGGTTTATGACATGGTGTACACTTTTGTACTACAGCTTCACCATTCTGTAACTACTCAGGCTGTTGGGGCTACCCAAATATAAAGCATCAAACCTTCACATGAATCTGTTATAAATCTCACCATATTCCTGAAAACATGTATGCATGTGTCTGTACCTTTTACTACTACTACCATATATAATAGAAACATACAAATAAATATATATCTCTCTTTTATATGTCTGCCATCTTCAGATGCATAATACATATAAGAATACATATGAAAGTAGAGACATACATCAATCACAGGACCATGCAGACCTTAAAACGTAACAGACTACAGTTAAAATTTCAAACAAACACCTAGATTTATGTGGCATACTTCAAGTAACATTTTAACTAGACTCTTATAAAGCATCATAAATACTAATTCCTCACCCAACATATATTAAACATCACTTTTCTGCTCCTGCTGCTTCACAATTCTACTACTACTCAGATGTAGACCCTAACAAAATACAAAGCAGCAACCCTTCACATAAGTCTCTTCTAAGTTTTCACATATTTCTAAAAGCACTGATGCATCTGTCTAGGGCTGGGCGGAATTGGCGTAGCGCCACTATGCAAAATTTTGGAAAAAATGTGTGGAAAACGAGCGCACATCCTGAGGGTCCGTGTGCCCGGGACAGGGGTCCCTCATGCCCGGGCAGGCTCCCCAATCTCCCCGGCCTGGCTGGGTTGAGAAGCAGGGACCGGCCCCGGGGCCTGGGTTTCAGTCAGGGCCTGGGGTTTGGGAGCCCCCGTCCTGCGGCCTGCCAAGTGTCCATCTGCCCGGGACAAGGGTCCCTGGTGCAGAGCCCCGGAGACCTGCAAGGGCAGGCGGGAGCCCTACAGCTATGGCTCGGCTCGGGGCAGGCTGATGGGAGTCCTTTCGGTCCCGGCCATCTGGTCGCACCAATCCCCTCGGCCATCTGGTCGCACGCAATGCTTTCCAATGGGGCGATCAGATGGCCGGACCGCCCTGGAAGTCCCGATGGGGGCTCATTCGCCTCCCCGATCCCAGCCAGGGCTCCAGGAGGTCAGACACGTCCAGGCCTAGGGTCCCCCGAGTCTCTCAGTGCGCACGGGTTCCCAGAAAGAGGGGTAGCCTTCCTCCGGATTACTAGGGGCAGGGTATGCCGGGACATCCCTCCCGGGCTGGCGGTTCTCAGCCGGGGACCAGATGGGCTGGGCCCGGACGACACCTCCCCTCCATCCGGGGGCTCCCTCCTCCGGCCCACGGCATGGCAAAGTTCCCGGTACGGGTGCCATGGGTCCCGGGCAGTCCTCCCCCGGGCGTCTGGGCCCCAGGAGCGCCTGAGGGCCTCCCCATGCCTGAGGCCCAGCGTGGGGTCTCCGAGCCCCCCCCCGGAGTCCTGCAGCCCCGGAGCCCTGTAGCCCCCGAGCCCTGCAGTCCCCGAGCCCTGCAGTCCCCGAGCCCTGCAGTCCCCGAGCCCTGCAGCCCCCGAGCCCTGCAGCCCCTGAGCCCTGCAAGGGCAGGCGGGAGCCCTCCCGCGAAGGCTCGGGGCAGGCAGATTGGCATTATTTCGGTCCCGGCCTTCTGGTCGCACCAATCCCCTCGGCCATCTGGTCGCACGCAATGCTTTCCAATGGGGCGACCAGATGGCCGGGCCGGCCTGGAAGTCCCAATGAGGGCTCATTCGCCTCCCCGATCCCAGCCACGGCTCCAGGAGGTCGGGGGCCTCCGCGCCTAGGGTCCCCTGAGTCTGGCGGTGCGCACAGGTTCCCAAAAAGAGGGGTAGCCTTCCTCCGGATTACTAGGGGCAGGGTATGCCGGAACACCCCTCCTGGGCTGGCGGTTCTTTGCCAGGGACCAGATGGGCTATGCCTGGACAACACCTCCCCTCTGTCCGGAGGGCTCCCTCCTCTGGCCCACGGCGTGGCAAAGTGCCCGGGACGGGCTCCATGGGTCCCGGGCAGTCCTACCCCGGGCATCCGGGCCCGAGAGCTCCGGTGGTCCTCCCCGTGCCTGAGGCCCAGCCAGGTGTCCCCAAGCCCCCAGGGAAGCGGAGCCCCCGAGCCCTGCGTGGGCAGGCAGGAGCCCCACCGCGAAGGCTCGGGCGGGCAGATGGGAGTCCTTTCGGTCCCGGCCATCTGGTCGCACCTTTCCCCTCGGCCATCTGGTCGCACGCAATGCTTTCCAATGGGGCGACCAGATGGCCGGGCTGCCCTGGAAGTCCCGATGAGGGCTCATTCGCCTCCCCGATCCCAGCCAGGGCTCCAGGAGGTCGGGTACGTTCGCGCCCAGGGTCCCCTGAGTCTCGCGGTGCACACGGGTTCCCAGAAAGAGGGGTAGCTTTCCTCCGGATTAGTAGGGGCAGGGTATGCCGGGACACCCCTCCCGGGCTGGCGGCTCTTTGCCGGGGACCAGATGGGCTATGCCTGGGCAACACCTCCCAGGCATCCGGGGCTCCCTCCTCCAGCGGCCCGTGGCGTGGCAAAGTGCCCGGGATGTGCTCCATGGGTCCCGGGCAGTCCTCCCCCTGGCGTGCAGGCCCCGAGAGCTCCTGCGGGCCTCCCCGTGCCTGAGGCCCAGGCGGGGTCTCCGAGCCCCCGAGCCCTGCTAGGGCAGGTGGGAGCCCTACCGGGAAGGCTCAGCTCGGGGCAGGCAGATGGGAGTCCTTTCGGTCTCGGCCATCTGGTCGCACCTTTCCCCTCGGCCATCTGGTCGCACGCAATGCTTTCCAATGGGGCGACCAGATGGCCGGGCTGCCCTGGAAGTCCCGAAGGGGGCCCATTCGCCTCCCCGATCCCAGTCAGGGCTCCAGGAGGTCGGGCGCCTTCGCGCCCTGGGTCCCCTCCGTCACTCGGTGCGCACGGGTGCCCAGAAAGAGGGGTGGCTTTCCTCCGGATTACTAAGGGCAGGGTATGCCGGAACACCCCTCCCAGGCTGGCAGTTCTCTGCCGGGGACCAGATGGGCTATGCCCGGGCAACACCTCCCAGGCGTCCGGGGCTCCCTCCTCCGGCGGCCCGCGGCGTGGCAAAGTGCCCGGGCCGGCTCCATGGGTCCCGGGCAGTCCTCCCCCGGGCGTCCGGGCTCGAGAGCTCCGGTGGTCCTCCCCGTGCCTGAGGCCCAGCCGGGGTCTCCGAGCCCCTGGGAAGCAGAGCCCCCGAGCCCTGCGTGGGCAGGCGGGAGCCCTACCGCGAAGGCTCGGGCGGGCAGATGGGAGTCCTTTTGGTCCCGGCCATCTGGGCGCACCTTTCCCCTTGGCCATCTGGTCGCACGCAATGCTTTCCAATGGGGCGACCAGATGGCCGGGCTGCCCTGGAAGTCCCGATGAGGGCTCATTTGCCTCCCCGATCCCAGCGAGGGCTCCAGGAGGTCGGGCGCATCCGTGCATAGGGTCTCCTCAGTCTTGCGGTGCGCACAGGTTACCAGAAAGGGGGGGTAGCCTTCCTCCGGATTACTAGGGACAAGGTACTCTGGGACCACTCTCGGCCTAGCGGTCCTCAGCTGGCAGTTGGACGGGCCAGGATGCCGCCCCAGCCCTGGGTTCGTCCCTGGGCCTGCCACGTGGCAGGCTGCCCTGGATGGGGTCCGGCGGGCCCGGGGAGCCTCTCCCTGCTGGGCTGGGTCCAGGGGCCCCGGGGAGGGTGGCCTCCCCACCCCAGGCTCCGTCCTCAGTCCTGCTGCATGGCAGGGTGCCCAACGAGGTCCCGCAGGCCCGAAGAGGCTTCCCCTTTGCCTCTGGGCCCGGGAGCCCCGCCGGTCCCCGGCTCGGGTGTTCCAGCCCTGGGCCCCGTCCCCCTGGTCTGCTGCCCTGCCAAAGGCCCGGGACGGGGTTCCATTGTGCCCGGGGAGCCTCCCCTTGCTCGGCTGAGTTCAGGGGCTCCCACCCCGGGCTCCGTCCTCAGTCCCGCCACGTGGCAGGGTGCCTGGGATGGTGTCCGGCGGGCCTGGGGAGGCTTCCCCTGTGCCTCTGGGCCTGGGAGCCCCGGCTGGGTCCAGGGCCCCGCCGGACCCCAGGTCGGGTGCTCCGGCCCTGGGCCCTGTCTACCGGCCTGCCGCTCTGCCAAAGGCCTGGGACGTGGTTCCGTTGTGCCTGGGTTCAGGAGCTCCGGTCGTGGCCTCCCCACCCTGGGCTCCGTCCTTGGTCCTGCCACGTGGCAGGGTGCCCGGGATGGGGTCCGGCGGCCCCGGGGAGTCTTCCCCTGTGCCTCTGGGCCTTGGAGCCCTGGCTGGGTCCAGGGGCCCCGTTGGGCCCTGGGTCGGGTGCTCCGGCCCTGGGCCCCGTCCCCCGGCCTGCTGCTCCACCAAGGGCCCAGGACAGGGGTCCGTCGGTCCCGTGCAGGCCTCCCCTGCTTGTCAAGGTGTCCGTGGGCCCCGGGTCGGAGGGCCCGTCGGGTCCCCCTCACAGCCCCCATGGCTGGGGCTCAGCTGGGGCCCTGGGCCTCCGGTCCCCCATGCCCCAGCGCCCGCTCACTCCTTCGTTGGGGCACAGAGCGACCAGATGGCTTCCCTTTCGTGCCCGGCCATCTGGTCGCACCTTTCCCCTCGGCCATCTGGTCGTACCTATCCCCTCGGCCATCTGGTCGCACGCAATGCTTTCCTATGGGGTGACCAGATGCTGGGCTTCCCTGGAAGTCCAGATGAGGGCTCATTTGCCTCCCCGATCCCAGCGAGGGCTCCAGGAGGTCGGGTACTTTTGCGCCTTGGGTCCCCTCTGTCACCTCGTGTGCACGGATTACAAGAAAGGGGGGTAATTTTCCTCTGTATTACTAGGGAGAGGGTCAATCAGACCTCCGTGAGGTCCAGTGATTCTGAAACAGGGGAAGACAGCACCCGGGCCCGCCCGCCGGGACCCCCAGGGGCCCGGGTACGCACCTGCCTCTCAGCCCCTTCCCTATGGTCCTTTTTCTCCGAGTTTGCTCAGTCAGACCTCCGTGAGGTCCAGTGATTCTGAAACAGGGGAAGACAGCACCCGGGCCCGCCCGCCGGGACCCCCAGGGGCCCGGGTACGCACCTGCCTCTCAGCCCCTTCCCTATGGTCCTTTTTCTCCGAGTTTGCTCAGTCAGACCTCCGTGAGGTC